>JAJJWW010013362.1:0-57860 GCA_023531295.1 Papaver armeniacum
CAATTTTAAGGTGATTGATTTTGCTATGGAGGTTGAAAAGAAGCGCGTTGATGATACCAACAAGCCTTTCAAATTTGAAGGGCTGCATTTCAGAAGATGGAAACTGAAGATGTTCTTTTATCTCAAACTCATGAAGCTGCATATGATTGTGTCGAGTGTTCATCCTGGAACCCTGGAACCTGCTGCTGATAAGGCTGATGCTGCTGGTGCTGGTGCTAGTGATCCACCTCCTACCGGTGGTGCCAAAGAAGTTGTTTCTCAAACTCCTAAGGAGAAACAGAAGGCCATTGACAAATGGGTCGATGATGACTTTGATTGCAAAAACTACATTCTTAATGCATTATCTCGATGATTTATATGAGTATTATTCAACTTTTGAAACCGCTAAAGATGTATGGGATGCATTACAGAAAAAATATGACACCGAGGAAGCTGGTTCAAAGAACGTAGACTTTTTTGATACTTATTCTCCTGTTACTAGATTAACTTCTATACGTGTTTTGATTGCTATTGCTGCTGCTCATAATCTTGTTATTCACCAAATGGATGTTAAAACTCGCTTTTTTGAATGGTGAACTAGAAGAGGAAATTTACATGGAACAACCTCGAAGGTTTTGTAATTCTGGACAAGAAAAGAAAGTATGTAAGCTAGAAAATCTCTTTATGGTTTGAAACAAGCTCCAAAACAATGGCATGAGAAATTTGATAATTTAATGATTTCAAATAACTTCAGAATAAATGAGGGTGACAAATGCATCTACTATAAATCTGAGAATGATGTGTGTTTGATTGTTTTCTTGTATGTAGATGATTTCGTTGATATTTGGTTCCAATTTATCTCATTGTCAATGAAACTAAAAGCATGCTTAGTTCGAATTTTGACATGAAAGATTTGGGTGAAGCTAGTGTAATCTTGGGAATCAAAATAACTAGAACTAATAGTGGTATTTGTTTGGATCAATCTCACTACATTGAAAAATTCGAAGAAGTATGAATATTTTGATTATACACCTGTTTGTACTCCTTTTGATCCTAGTGTGAAATTGTTTAAGAACACTGGAGAAAGTGTTAGACAATCTGAATATGCTAGTATAATAGGCGACTGCAGTTATGCAACCGATTGTACTAGACCGGACATTGCATATGCAAGTGGGAGTTCTGTGCGGAGTTTACCAAGTAATCCTAGTTTGGAACACTCGGGATGCGATTGAGAGGGTTATGCGGTATCTCGAAAAGAACCACAAACCTAGGATTACACTATCGAGGTATCCCGCAGTCCTTGAAGGATTTAGCGATGCTAATTGGAACACTCTTTCAGATGATTCCAAGGCCACCAGCGGATATGTTTTTACTATTGTCTGGGTGCCGTATCTTGAGATCAAAGAAACAGACAATTATAGCCCAATCTACGATGGAGGCTGAATTAATGGCACTAGCAAGCAGCTAGTGAAGAGGCGAGATGGCTGAAGAGTCTCATTGTCGACATTCCAAGTATGGGAAAAACCGATACCAACCACTTTGATCCACTGCGATAGCACCGCGACTATCGGAGTAGTAGAGAATTGTTATAATAACAATAAGAATCGACAGATACGTCGAAAGCACGACATAGCTTAGAGAATTTCTCACAACTCGGTGTTGTCGAGTATATCATGTAAGTGTCCGAAGGAAATATAGTTGATACTTTGACGAAAGGATTAGAAAGAGAAAAGGTATGGAATATCTCTAAAAGTATGGGAATTTTTCCCGTGAGAAGTTGAGTCATTTGTAATGGATACCCAACCTAGAAATAGGTTCAAAGGGACTATTCGAAGTTACAAATGATATGATAGAGTCATGCATTCCCATAGCATGATATCCCGAGTGGGAAACAAGGTTGAGTGTTTAAACTCTTAATGATGTCTATAGCTCTTAAGTTAGAGTGGGATACACAGGAGTATTCTTGATAGACTCACCTATACGGATGTGAAGGTGTGGCCGCCTTCTATGAGAACTTGGGCACTTCTCTAGACCGTTCGTTAAAAAAGGGATAAGCACATGGCCTTAATGTGCGAACTTAAGGACTTTACTCTAGATATAGTTGTGTGTGTTAAATAATCTAATATTAGTTAGAGTTCAAGACGCAAGTCACTCTAGTCACCTGGTACTTAGAAAATTTAACACTATGCAGAGGTTCAAGTCGAAAGGCACCTTTGCAGATGCACAACTATACAACACTTGCTCAATGTTTTTAAAATATAAGTGGGATTGTTGGGAGATATATATATTTTAAAACATAGTTTTGTAATATTATATCAAACTTAGAGAAATAGTGTGGTGGTATTATTTTGGGCTCCCACACTATAGACTTGGGTTCAAGTCTCACCCCATACATTTGTGTAGGTATATTATATATATATCTATATTATTTATCAAAATCCAGGAGAGCTGGGCCTTGGGGTCTTGGGAGGTCCGGTGATTCGTAAACCGATTTTTTGCAGGTTTTAACTCTTGATTTCCAAAACGTTTTTTATACTTAATATTATCTAATTAAATCTATTAATTTTTGGTAATTATATTGTTACCGTTTTATGACCGTTATGGAGGATTTTCAGTGAGCACTAATTACGAAATTTATTTTCATTAAAAACCGTATTGATTTCTTTTGAGTTATAAAAGAACAGTTTCTGGAGAAGATGGAATACAATTTTTCATCTATTTCGAGTTCTGAGCAAGTGTTAGAGAGAGTATATGTTAGTTTGATTTCTCATAGTGCAGAGAAATCGAACAAGAGAGTATCAGTTGTTTTATCCCATAGGGTTTTCGACAAGAATCGACTGCTAGCACACAATCAAGAGGCAGAGTCGCGAAACACCTTAAATATAGCGACCTAGACCGCGACTCAGCTATTTGAGATTCGTTTTGATTTTGTGTTCATTGTTTCCAACAATTTTAAGGTGATTGATTTTGCTATGGAGGTTGAAAAGAAGCTCGTTGATGATACAAACAAGCCTTTCAAATTTGAAGGGCAAGATTTCAAGATGTGGAACCTAAGGTTCTTTTATCTCAAACTCATGAAGCCGTACATATGATTGTGTCGAAAGTGTTCATCCCTGGGAACCCCGGAACTCCGCTCGCCGAGCAAGACCGTCGTCAAGTGATAAGGCCGATGCGTCGCCGCCGGTGCCGGGTGTTAGTGATCCACCTCCTGGTGCCAAAGAAGTTGTTTCTCAAACTCTTGAGGAGAAATAGAAGGCCATTGACAAATGGGTCGATGATGACTTTGATTGCAAAAAACTACATTCTTAATGCATTATCCGATGATTTATAAGGAGTATTATTTAACTTTTGAAACCGCTAAAGATGTATGGGATGCATTGGCGTAAAAAATATGACACCGAGGAAGTCGGGTTCAAACAACGTAGACTTTTTTGATACTTATTCTCCGTTACTAGATTAATTCTATACGTGTTTTGATTGCTGTTGTTGTTGCTCATAATCTTGTTATTCACCAAAATGGATGTTAAAACTATTGAATGGTGAACTAGAAGAGGAAATTTACATGGAACAACCTCAAGGTTTTGTAATTCTCGACAAGAAAAGAAAGTATGTAAGCTAGAAAATCTCTTTTATGGTTTGAAACAAGCTCCTAAACAATGGCATGAGAAATTTGATAATTTAATGATTTCAAATAACTTCAGAATAAAATGAGGGTGACAAATGCATCTACTATAAATCCTAATGATGTGCGTGTGATTGTTCTGCTTGTATGTAGATGATTTGGTCGATATTTGGTTCCAATTTATCTGTTGTCAATGAAACTAAAAGCATGCTTAGTTCGAATTTTGAGATGAAAGATTTGGGTGAAGCTAGTAATCTTGGGAATCAAAATAACTAGAACTAATAGTGGTATTTGTTTGGATCAATCTCACTACATCAAAATTCTCAAGAAGTATGGAATATTTTGATTATACACTCGTTTTGTACTCCTTTGGATCCTAGTGATGAAATTGTTTTAAGAACACTGAGAAAGAAAGTGTTAGACAATCGGAATATGCTAGAGTAATAGGCAGTCCGCATTATGCAACTGATTGTATTTAGACCGGCATTACATATAAGGGGAGTTTGTGCAAGGTTTACCATTAATCCTAGTTTGAACACTGATGTGATTGAGAGGTTTGCAAAGATCCGAAAAGAACCACAAACCTAGGATTACACTATCAAAGGTATCCCGCGGTCCTTGAAGGATTTAGCGATGCTAATTGGAACACTCTTTCGTATGATTCCAAGGCCACCAAAGGGATATTTTTTACTAATACCGGGGTGCCGTATCTTGAGATCAAAGAAACAGACAATTATAGCCCAATCTACGATGGAGGCCGATTAATGGCACTAGCAACAGCTAGTGAAGAGGCAAGATGGCTAAAGAGTCCGTTGTCGACATTCCAAAGATATGGGAAAAACCGACACTATCATGCATTTCTTGATCCACCGCGATAGTACCGCTGGCACAACGGAGAGTAGTAGAGAATTGTTATAATAACAATAAGAATTGACAGACATCGAAAGCACGATACGCTTAGAGAATTTCTCACAACCGAAAGGTGGCCGAGCAGATCATGTAAGGTCTCAAGGAAATATAATATACTTTGACGAAAGGATTAGCAAGAGAAAAGGTATGGAATATCTCTAAAAGTATGGGACTTTGCCCATGAGAAGTTAGAGTCATTTGTAATGGATACCCAACCTAGAAATAGGTTCAAAGGGGACTAGACGAAGTTACAAATGATATGATAGAGTCATGCATTCCCATAGCATGATATCCCGAAGTGGGAAACAAAGTTGAGTGTTTAAACTCTTAATGATGTCTATAGCTCTAAGTTAGGAGTGGGATACACAAGAGGTTCTGATAGACTCACCTATACGGATGTGAAGGTGTGGCCGCCTTCTATGATAACTTGGGCACTCCCTCTTAGACCGGTCGTTAAAAGGGGATAAGCACATGGCCTTAATGTAACTTAAGGACTTTACTCTAGATATAGTTGTGTGTGTTAAATAATCTAATATTAGTTAGAGTTCAAGACGCAAGTCACTCTAGTCACCTCGGTACTTAGAAAATTTAACACTATGCAGAGGTTCAAGTCGAAAGGCACCTTTGTATGCACAACTATACAACACTTGCTCAATGTTTTTAAAATATAAGTGGGGGATTGTTGGAGATATATATATATTTTAAAACATAGTTTTGTAATATTATATCAAACTTAGAGAAATAGTGTGGTGGTATTATTTTGGGCTCCCACACTATAGACTTGGGTTCAAGTCTCACCCCATACATTTGTGTAGGTATATATTATATATATATCTATATTATTTATCAAAAGTACGGGAAAGCGGGGCCTTGGGGGTCTTGGGAGGTCTGGTGATTCAGAAACTGATTTTTTGCAGGTTTTAACTCTTGATTTCCAAAACGGTTTTTCTACTTAATATTCTCTAATTAAATCTATTAATTTTTGGTAATTATATTGTTACCGTTTTATGACTGTTATGGAGGATTTTCAGTGAGCACTAATTACGAAATTTATTTTCATTAAAAAACCGTATTGATTTCTTTTGAGTTATAAAAGAACGGTTTCTGGAGAAGATGGAATACAATTTTTCATCTATTTGAGTTCTGAGCAAGTGAAGAGAGAGTAGTATGTTAGTTTGATTTCTCATAGTGCGAAATCGAACAAGAGAGTAGCAAATTTATTTTATCCCATAGGGTTTTCGACAAAGAATTGTTGCTAGACACAATCAAGAGGCGTGAGTCGCGAAACACCTTAAAGATAGCGACCTAGTCCGGGCGACTCAGCCTATTTGAGATTTACCTTTTTGATTTTTGTTCATTGTTTCCAACAATTTTAAGGTGATTGATTTTGCTATGGAGGTTGAAAAGAAGCGCGTTGATGATACCAACAAGCCTTTCAAATTGAAGGGTCATTTCGGAAGATGTAAGGCAAGATGTTCTTTTATCTCAAACTCATGAAGCTGCATATGATTGTGTCGAGTGTTCATTTTGGAACCCTGAACCCGGGGCTGATAAGACCGCTGTTGCTGATAAGGCCGTTGCCGCTGCCGGTGCCGGGTCTTAGTGATCCACCCTCCTACCGGTGGTGCCAAAGAAGTTGTTTCTCGAAACTCCTGAGGAGAAAAACGAGAATGCATTGACAAATGGGTCGATGATGACTTTGATTGCAAAACATTCTATATTCGATGATTTAATGTATTATTCATTATCTAAAGATGTAAGGGATGATTTAGTCGTGGGTTCAAACAATGTAGACTTTTTGATACTTATTCTCCGTTACTAGATTAACTTTACGTGTGATCATTTTGTCATAATCTTGTTATTCACCAAATGTATGTTCAAATCGTTGAATGGTGAATGACATGGAACAACCCGAAGGTTTTGTAATTCTGGACAAGAACAAAAAGTATGTAAGCTTGAAAAATCTCTTTATGGTTTGAAACAAGCTCCTAAACAATGGCATAAAGAAATTTGATAATTTAATGATTTCCAAATAACTGAGAATAAATGAGGGTGACAAATGCATCTACTATAAACCGAGAATGATGTGTGTGTGATTGTTTGCTTGTATGTAGTAATTTGCTTGATGATTTGGTTCCAATTTATCCGTTGTCAATGAAACTAAAAGCATGCTTAGTTCGAATTTTGACATGAAAGATTTGGGTGAAGCAGTGTAATCTTGAGAATCGAAAATAACTAGAACTAATAGTGGTATTTGTTTGGATCAATCTCCTACATTGAAAAAATTCAAGAAGTATGAATATTTTTGATTATTGTTTGTACTCCTTTTGATCCTAGTGTGAAATTGTTTAAGAACAACGGAGAAAGTGTTAGACAATTTGAATATGCTAGTATAATAGGCCCAGTACAACGTTATGCAACCGATTGTACTAGACAGACATATCATATGCGTGGGAGTTTTGTGCGGGTTTACCAAGTAATCTAGTTTGGAACACTCGGGATGCTATTGATATGGTTATGTGGTATCTCGAAAGAACCACAAACGAGATTACACTATCAAAGGTATCCTGATCCTCGAAGGATTTAGCGTGCTAGTGGAACACTCCTTTCAAATGATTCCAAGGCCACCCGGTGGGGTATGTTTTTTACTATTATTAAAATAGTATCTGAGATCAAAGAAACATACAATTATAGCCCAATCTACGATGGAGGCTGAATTGATGGCACTGGCAGCAGCTAGTGAGAGGCGGGGATGAGTAAAGAGTCCGTTGTCGGCATTCCGAGTATGGGAAAAACCGATACCGGCCACTTTGATCCCTTTGTGATAGTACGCGGCTATCGGAGTAGTAGAGAATTGTTATAATAACAATAGGGTCGACAGATCTATCGAAAGCACGACAAGCTTAGAGAATTTCTCACAACGGGTGTTGTTAGAGTAGATCATGTAAGGTCTCAAGGAAATATAATTGATACTTGACGAAAAGATTAGCAGAGAAAAGGTATGGAATATCTCTAAAAGTATGGGACTTTTGCCCGTGAGAAGTTAGGTCATTTGTAATGGATACCCAACCTAGAAATAGGTTCAAAGGGACTAGACGAAGTTACAAATGATATGATAGAGTCATTCATTCCAGCTAGCATGATATCCTGAAGTGGGAATAAGTTGAGTGTTTAAACTCTTAATGATGTCTATAGCTCTTAAATTAGAGTGGGATACACAAGAGTATTCTTGATAGACTCACATATGGATGTGAAGGTGTACGCCTTCATGAGAACTTGGGCACTTTCAGACCGTTCGTTAAAAGGGATAAGCACATGGCCTTAATGTGCGAACTTAAGAACTTTACTCTAGATAGTAGTTGTGTGTGTTGAATAATCTAATATTAGTTAGAGTTCAAGACGCAAGTCACTCTAGTTACACCGTACTTAGAAAAATTTAACAGTATGTAGAGGTTCAAGTCGAAAGGCACCTTGTATGCACCTGTATATCACTTGCTCAATGTTTTGAAATATAAGTGGGGATTGTTGGGATATATATTTTAAAACATAGTTTTGTAATATTATATCAAACTTAGAGAAATAGCGTGGTGGCATATTTTCGGGCTCCCACACTATGTAATTTGGGTCTGGTCTCACCCCACATTTGTGTAGGCATATTATATATATCTATATTATTTATCAAACCGGAGAGCTGGCCTTAGGCCGTGGAGGTCTCGGTGATTCGTAAACCGATTTTGCAAGTTTTAACTCTTGATTTCCAAAACGTTTTTTCTACTTAATATTCTCTAATTAACTCTATTAATTTTTGGTAATTATATTGTTACCGTTTTTATGACTCGTTATGGAGGATTTTCAAACAGCACTAATTACGAAATTTATTTTCATTAAAAACCGTGATTGATTTCTTTTGAGTTATAAAAGAATAGCTGGAGAAGATGGAATACAATTTTTTCATCTATTTCGAGTTCTCGGCAAGTGTTAGAGAGAGATATGTTAGTTTGATTTCTCATAGTGCAGAAATCAACAAGAGAGTATATCGCTTTATCCCATAGGTTTTCGACAAGAATCGATCGCTAGCACACAATCAAGAGGCAGCAGTCGCCAAACACCTTAAAGATAGTGACCTAGTCCGCGACCTCACTGCTTGAGATTCGTTTTGATTTTGTGTTCATTGTTTCTTTACAATTTTAAGGTGATTGATTTTGCTATGGAGGTTGAAAAGAAGCGCGTTGATGATACCAACAAGCCTTTCAATTAAGGGCTGATTTTAAGATGGAATCAAGATGTTCTTTTATCTCAAACTCATGAAGCCGCATATGATTGTGTCGAGTGTTCATCCCGGGAACTCGGAAACTCCGTCGTCAGGCAGATAAGAGCAAGGTCACGATAAGGCTGAGCCGGTCATAGTGATCCACCTCCTACCTGGCGCAAAGAAGTTTTTCTCAAACTCCCGAGGAGAAACAAGGCGCTACCGATAAAATGGGTCGGCCGATGACTTTGATTGCAAAAACTACATTCTTAATGCATTATCCGATGATTTTATATGAGTATTATTCAACTTTGAAACCGCTAAAGATGTGGGGATGCATTGGCGTAAAAAATATGACACCGAGGAAGTCGGTTCAAACAACGTAGACTTTTGATACTTATTCTCCCGTTACGAGATTAACTTCTATACGTGTTTTGATTGTTGTTGTCAGTTGTCAATCTTGTTATTCACCAAATGGATGTTAAAACTGCTTTTTTTGAATGGTGAACTAGAAGAGGAAATTTACATGGAACAACCCGGTTTTGTAATTCCCCGGACAAGAAAAGAAAGTATGTAAGCTAGAAAAATCTCTTTATGGTTTGAAACAAGCTCCTAAACAATGGCATGAGAAATTTGATAATTTAATGATTTCAAATAACTTGGAATAAATGAGGGTGACAAATGCATCTACTATAAATCGAGAATGATGTGTGTGTGATTGTTTGCTTGTATGTAGATGATTTGCTGATATTTGGTTCCAATTTATCTGTTGTCAATGAAACTAAAAGCATGCTTAGTTCGAATTTTGACATGAAAGATTTGGGTGAAGCTAGTGTAATCTTGGGAATCAAAATAACTAGAACTAATAGTGGTATTTGTTTGGATCAATCTCACTACATTGAAAAAATTCTGAAGAAGTATGAATATTTTGATTATACACCTGTTTGTACTCCTTTTGATCCTAGTGTGAAATTGTTTAAGAACACTGGAGAAAGTGTTAGACAATCGGAATATGCTAGTATAATAGGCAGTCTGCGTTATGCAACTGATTGTACTAGACCAGACATTGCATATGCAGTGGGAGTTCTGTGCAGGTTTACCAGTAATCCTAGTTTGGAACACTGGGATGCGATTGAGAGGGTTATGCGGTATCTGAAAAGAACCACAAACCTAGGATTACACTATCAGAGGTATCCATGCAGTCCTTGAAGGATTTAGCGATGCTAATTGGAACACTCTTTCGAGATGATTCCAAGGCCACCAGTGGATATGTTTTTACTATTGCTGGGGGTGCTGTATCTTGGAGATCAAAGAAACAGACAATTATAGCCCAATCTACGATGGAGGCTGAATTAATGGCACTAGCAGCAGCTAGTGAAGAGGCAGGATGGCTGAAGAGTCTGTTGTCAGACATTCCAGTATGGGAAAAACCGATACCAGCCACTTTGATCCACTGCGATAGTACTGCGGCTATCGGAGTAGTAGAGAATTGTTATAATAACAATAAGAATCGACAGATACGTCGAAAGCACGACACAGTTAGAGAATTTCTCACAACTGGTGTTGTCAGAGTAGATCATGTAAGGTCCGAAGGAAATATAGTTGATACTTTGACGAAAGGATTAGCAAGAGAAAAGGTATGGAATATCTCTAAAAGTATGGGACTTTTGCCCGTGAGAAGTTGAGTCATTTGTAATGGATACCCAACCTAGAAATAGGTTCAAAGGGACTAGACGAAGTTACAAATGATATGATAGAGTCATGCATTCCCATAGCATGATATCCTGAAGTGGGAAACAGGTTGAGTGTTTAAACTCTTAATGATGTCTATAGCTCTTAAGTTAGAGTGGGATACACAAGAGTATTCTTGATAGACTCACCTATACGGATGTGAAGGTGTGGCCGCCTTCTATGAGAACTTGGGCACTTCTCTAGACCGTTCGTTAAAAAAGGGATAAGCACATGGCCTTAATGTGCGAACTTAAGGACTTTACTCTAGATATAGTTGTGTGTGTTAAATAATCTAATATTAGTTGGAGTTCAAGACGCAAGTCACTCTAGTCACCTGGTACTTAGAAAATTTAACACTATGCAGAGGTTCAAGTCGAAAGGCACCTTTGCATATGCACAACTATACAACACTTGCTCAATGTTTTTAAAATATAAGTGGGGGATTGTTGGGAGATATATATATTTTAAAACATAGTTTTGTAATATTATATCAAACTTAGAGAAATAGTGTGGTGGTATTATTTTGGGCTCCCACACTATAGACTTGGGTTCAAGTCTCACCCCATACATTTGTGTAGGTATATTATATATATCTATATTATTTATCAAAATCCGGGAGAGCGGGGCCTTGGGGCCGTGGAGGTCTGGTGATTCAGAAACTGATTTTTCGCAGGTTTTAACTCTTGATTTCCAAAACGTTTTTTCTACTTAATATTCTCTAATTAACTCTATTAATTTTTGGTAATTATATTGTTACCGTTTTATGACTGTTATGGAGGATTTTCAGTGAGCACTAATTACGAAATTTATTTTCATTAAAAACCGTATTGATTTCTTTTGAGTTATAAAAGAACAGTTTCTGGAGAAGATGGAATACAATTTTTCATCTATTTCGAGTTCTGAGCAAGTGTTAGAGAGAGTATATGTTAGTTTGATTTCTCATAGTGCGGAGAAATCGAACAAGAGAGTATCATCTGTTTTATCCCATAGGGTTTTCGACAAGAATCGACTGCTAGCACACAATCAAGAGGCAGAGTCGCGAAACACCTTAAAGATAGCGACCTAGTCCGCGACTCAGCTGTTTGAGATTCGTTTTGATTTTGTGTTCATTGTTTCCAACAATTTTAAGGTGATTGATTTTGCTATGGAGGTTGAAAAGAAGCGCGTTGATGATACCAACAAGCCTTTCAAATTTGAAGGGCTGCATTTCAGGAGATGGAAACTGAAGATGTTCTTTTATCTCAAACTCATGAAGCTGCATATGATTGTGTCGAGTTCATCCTGGAACCCTGGAACCTGCTGCTGATAAGACTGCTGCCGCTGATAAGGCGATGCTGCTGCTTGCTGCGTGCCGGTGCTAGTGATCCACCTCCTACCGGTGGTGCCAAAGAAGTTGTTTCTCAAACTCCCGAGGAGAAACAGAAGGCCATTGACAAATGGGTCGATGATGACTTTGATTGCAAAAACTACATTCTTAATGCATTATCTGATGATTTATATGAGTATTATTCAACTTTTGAAACTGCTAAAGATGTATGGGATGCATTACAGAAAAAATATGACACCGAGGAAGCTGGTTCAAACAACGTAGACTTTTTTGATACTTATTCTCCTGTTACGAGATTAACTTCTATACGTGTTTTGATTGTTGTTGTTGCTGCTCATAATCTTGTTATTCACCAAATGGATGTTAAAACTGCTTTTTTGAATGGTGAACTAGAAGAGGAAATTTACATGGAACAACCTGAAGGTTTTGTAATTCCTGGACAAGAAAAGAAAGTATGTAAGCTAGAAAAATCTCTTTATGGTTTGAAACAAGCTCCTAAACAATGGCATGAGAAATTTGATAATTTAATGATTTCAAATAACTTCAGAATAAATGAGGGTGACAAATGCATCTACTATAAATCGAGAATGATGTGTGTGTGATTGTTTGCTTGTATGTAGATGATTTGCTGATATTTGGTTCCAATTTATCCGTTGTCAATGAAACTAAAAGCATGCTTAGTTCGAATTTTGACATGAAAGATTTGGGTGAAGCTAGTGTAATCTTGGGAATCAAAATAACTAGAACTAATAGTGGTATTTGTTTGGATCAATCTCACTACATTGAAAAATTCTCAAGAAGTATGAATATTTTGATTATACACTGTTTGTACTCCTTTTGATCCTAGTGATGAAATTGTTTAAGAACACCGGAGAAAGTGTTAGACAATCGGAATATGCTAGTATAATAGGCGACTGCGTTATGCAACCGATTGTACTAGACCGGACATTGCATATGCAAGTGGGAGTTCGTGCGGTGTTTACCATTAATCCTAGTTTGGAACACTGGGATGCGATTGAGAGGGTTATGCGGTATCTGAAAAGAACCACAAACCTAGGATTACACTATCAGAGGTATCCCGCAGTCCTTGAAGGATTTAGCGATGCTAATTGGAACACTCTTTCAGATGATTCCAAGGCCACCAGTGGATATGTTTTTACTATTGCTGGGGGTGTTGTATCTTGGAGATCAAAGAAACAGACAATTATAGCCCAATCTACGATGGAGGTTGAATTAATGGCACTAGCAGCAGCTAGTGAAGAGGCAGGATGGCTGAAGAGTCTGTTGTCAGACATTCCAGTATGGGAAAAACCGATACCAGCCACTTTGATCCACTGCGATAGTACCGCGGCTATCGGAGTAGTAGAGAATTGTTATAATAACAATAAGAATCGACAGATACGTCGAAAGCACGACACAGTTAGAGAATTTCTCACAACTGGTGTTGTCAGAGTAGATCATGTAAGGTCTGAAGGAAATATAGCTGATACTTTGACGAAAGGATTAGCAAGAGAAAAGGTATGGAATATCTCTAAAAGTATGGGACTTTTTGCTCGTGAGAAGTTTCGAGTCATTTGTATTTGATACCCAACCTATAAATAGGTTCAAAGGGACTAGACGAAGTTACAAATGATATGATAGAGTCATGCATTCCCATAGCATGATATCCTAAGGGAAACAAAGCCGAGTGTTTAAACTCTTAATGAGATGTCTAGCTCTTAAGTTAGAGTGGATACACAGATATTCTGATAGACTCACCTATACTAGATGTGAAGGTGTGGAAGCCTTCTATGAGAACTTGGGCACTTCTCTAGGACCGGTCGTTAAAAAAGGGATAAAGCACATGGCCTTAATGTGCGAACTAAGGACTTTACTCTAGATATAGTTGTGTGTGTTAAATAATCTAATATTATTAGAGTTCAAGACGCAAGTCACTCTAGTCACCTGGCACTGAAAAATTTAACACTATGCAGAGGTTCAAGTCGAAAAGGCACCTTTATGTATGCACAACTATACAACACTTGCTCAATGTTTTAAAAATAAGTGAGGATTGGAGATATATTATTTAAACATAGTTTTGTAATATTATATCAAAACTTAGAGAAATAAAGTGTGGTGGTATTATTTTGGGTCTCCCACACTATGACTTGGGTTCAAGTCTCACCCCATACATTTGTGTAGGTATATTATATATATCTATATTATTACTTAAAATCCGGAGAGCGGGGCCTTGGGGCCTTGGAGGTCCGCATTCGAAAACCGATTTTTCGTAGGTTTTAACTTTGATTTAAACGTTTTTTCTACTTTGTCTTCTAATTAACTCTATTAATTTTTGAGAATGAGCATTACACTGTCATTACTATGGAGGATTTTCAAAGGAGCACTAATTACGAAATTTATTTTCATTAAAACCGATTGGATTTCTTTGAGTTATAAAAGAACTAAGCTCGGGAGAAGATGGAATACAATTTTTCATCTATTTTGAGTTCTGAGCAAGTGTTAGAGAGAGTATATGTTAGTTTGATTTCTCATAGTGCAGAGAAATCGAACAAGAGAGTATCAGCTATTTTATCCCATAGGGTTTTCGACAAGAATCGACTGCTAGCACACAATCAAGAGGCAGAGTCGCGAAACACCTTAAAGATAGCGACCTAGTCCGCGACTCAGCTGTTTGAGATTCGTTTTGATTTTGTGTTCATTGTTTCCAACAATTTTAAGGTGATTGATTTTGCTATGGAGGTTGAAAAGAAGCGCGTTGATGATACCAACAAGCCTTTCAAATTTGAAGGGCTGCATTTCAGAAGATGGAAACTGAAGATGTTCTTTTATCTCAAACTCATGAAGCTGCATATGATTGTGTCGAGTGTTCATCCTGGAACCCTGGAACCTGCTGCTGATAAGGCTGATGCTGCTGGTGCCGGTGCTAGTGATCCACCTCCTACCGGTGGTGCCAAAGAAGTTGTTTCTCAAACTCCCGAGGAGAAACAGAAGGCCATTGACAAATGGGTCGATGATGACTTTGATTGCAAAAACTACATTCTTAATGCATTATCTGATGATTTATATGAGTATTATTCAACTTTTGAAACTGCTAAAGATGTATGGGATGCATTACGTAAAAAATATGACACCGAGGAAGTCGGTTCAAACAACGTAGACTTTTTTGATACTTATTCTCCCGTTACTAGATTAACTTCTATACGTGTTTTGATTGTCTGTTGTCGCTGCTCATAATCTTGTTATTCACCAAATGGATGTTAAAACCGCTTTTTGAATGGTGAACTAGAAGAGGAAATTTACATGGAACAACCTGAAGGTTTTGTAATTCCTGGACAAGAAAAGAGAGTATGTAAGCTAGAAAAATCTCTTTATGGTTTGAAACAAGCTCCTAAACAATGGCATGAGAAATTTGATAATTTAATGATTTCAAATAACTTCGTAATAAATGAGGGTGACAAATGCATCTACTATAAATCCGAGAATGATGTGTGTGTGATTGTTTGCTTGTATGTAGATGATTTGTTGATATTTGGTTCCAATTTATCCGTTGTCAATGAAACTAAAAGCATGCTTAGTTCGAATTTTGACATGAAAGATTTGGGTGAAGCTAGTGTAATCTTGGGAATCAAAATAACTAGAACTAATAGTGGTATTTGTTTGGATCAATCTCACTACATTGAAAAAATTCTGAAGAAGTATGAATATTTTGATTATACACCTGTTTGTACTCCTTTTGATCCTAGTGTGAAATTGTTTAAGAACACTGGAGAAAGTGTTAGACAATCGGAATATGCTAGTATAATAGGCAGTCTGCGTTATGCAACTGATTGTACTAGACCAGACATTGCATATGCAGTGGGAGTTCTGTGCAGGTTTACCAGTAATCCTAGTTTGGAACACTGGGATGCGATTGAGAGGGTTATGCGGTATCTGAAAAGAACCACAAACCTAGGATTACACTATCAGAGGTATCCCGCAGTCCTTGAAGGATTTAGCGATGCTAATTGGAACACTCTTTCAGATGATTCCAAGGCCACCAGTGGATATGTTTTTACTATTGCTCGGGGTGTTGTATCTTGGAGATCAAAGAAACAGACAATTATAGCCCAATCTACGATGGAGGCTGAATTGATGGCACTAGCAGCAGCTAGTGAAGAGGCAGGATGGCTGAAGAGTCTGTTGTCAGACATTCCAGTATGGGAAAAACCGATACCAGCCACTTTGATCCACTTCGATAGTACCGCGGCTATCGGAGTAGTAGAGAATTGTTATAATAACAATAAGAATCGACAGATACGTCGAAAGCACGACATACGCTTAGAGAATTTCTCACAACCGGTGTTGTCGAGTAGATCATGTAAGGTCTGAAGGAAATATAGCTGATACTTTGACGAAAGGATTAGCAAGAGAAAAGGTATGGAATATCTCTAAAAGTATGGGACTTTTGCCCGTGAGAAGTTGAGTCATTTGTAATGGATACCCAACCTAGAAATAGGTTCAAAGGGACTAGACGAAGTTACAAATGATATGATAGAGTCATGCATTCCCATAGCATGATATCCTGAAGTGGGAAACAGAGTTGAGTGTTTAAACTCTTAATGATGTCTATAGCTCTTAAGTTAGAGTGGGATACACAGGAGTATTCTTGATAGACTCACCTATACGGATGTGAAGGTGTGGCCGCCTTCTATGAGAACTTGGGCACTTCTCTAGACCGTTCGTTAAAAAGGGATAAGCACATGGCCTTAATGTGCGAACTTAAGGACTTTACTCTAGATATAGTTGTGTGTGTTAAATAATCTAATATTAGTTAGAGTTCAAGACGCAAGTCACTCTAGTCACCCGGTACTTAGAAAATTTAACACTATGCGAGGTTCAAGTCGAAAGGCACCTTTGCGGATGCACAACTATACAACACTTGCTCAATGTTTTTAAAATATAAGTGGGGGATTGTTGGGAGATATATATATTTTAAAACATAGTTTTGTAATATTATATCAAACTTAGAGAAATAGTGTGGTGGTATTATTTTGGGCTCCCACACTATAGACTTGGGTTCAAGTCTCACCCCATACATTTGTGTAGGTATATTATATATATCTATATTATTTATCAAAATCCGGAGAGCGGGGCCTTGGGGCCTTGGAGGTCCAGTGATTCGTAAACCGATTTTTGCAGTGTTTTAACTCTTGATTTCCAAAACATTTTTTCTACTTAATATTCTCTAATTAACTCTATTAATTTTTGGTAATTATATTGTTACCGTTTTATGACTGTTATGGAGGATTTTCAGTGAGCACTAATTACGAAATTTATTTTCATTAAAAACCGTATTGATTTCTTTTGAGTTATAAAAGAACAGTTTCTGGAGAAGATGGAATACAATTTTTCATCTATTTCGAGTTCTGAGCAAGTGTTAGAGAGAGTATATGTTAGTTCGATTTCTCATAGTGCGGAGAAATCGAACAAGAGAGTATCAGCTGTTTTATCCCATAGGGTTTTCGACAAGAATCGACTGCTAGCACACAATCAAGAGGCAGAGTCGCGAAACACCTTAAAGATAGCGACCTAGTCCGCGACTCAGCTGTTTGAGATTCGTTTTGATTTTGTGTTCATTGTTTCCAACAATTTTAAGGTGATTGATTTTGCTATGGAGGTTGAAAAGAAGCGCGTTGATGATACCAACAAGCCTTTCAAATTTGAAGGGCTGCATTTCAGGAGATGGAAACTGAAGATGTTCTTTTATCTCAAACTCATGAAGTCGCATATGATTGTGTCGAGTTCATCCCGGAACCCCGGAACCTCGCTGCCGATAAGACTGCTGCTGCCGATAAGGCCGATGCTGCTGCGTCGTCGTGCTAGTGATCCACCTCCTACCGGTGGTGCCAAAGAAGTTGTTTCTCAAACTCCCGAGGAGAAACAGAAGGCCATTGACAAATGGGTCGATGATGACTTTGATTGCAAAAACTACATTCTTAATGCATTACCTGATGATTTATATGAGTATTATTCAACTTTTGAAACCGCTAAAGATGTATGGGATGCATTACAGAAAAAATATGACACCGAGGAAGCTGGTTCAAAGAACGTAGACTTTTTTGATACTTATTCTCCTGTTACTAGATTAACTTCTATACGTGTTTTGATTGTTGTTGCTGCTGCTCATAATCTTGTTATTCACCAAATGGATGTTAAAACTGCTTTTTTGAATGGTGAACTAGAAGAGGAAATTTACATGGAACAACCTGAAGGTTTTGTAATTCCTGGACAAGAAAAGAAAGTATGTAAGCTAGAAAAATCTCTTTATGGTTAGAAACAAGCTCCTAAACAATGGCATGAGAAATTTGATAATTTAATGATTTCAAATAACTTCAGAATAAATGAGGGTGACAAATGCATCTACTATAAATCTGAGAATGATGTGTGTGTGATTGTTTGCTTGTATGTAGATGATTTGTCGATATTTGGTTCCAATTTAATTTTTTTAAATTCCCCTTCACTTTTCTTCTCCATCAAAAAAAATCATTTTGAGTAGCGACGCAAATTATGATAATCAAAATGATTTGAATCAAAACAATTTAGGTTATCAAAAAAAAAAGTCGAAATTTTATTTAAATAAAAAAAAAAATCGAATTTGAATTTTAGTAGCAAAGTTAACAATGGTATTATTTTGTCGAGATGAATACAATATCGAAAGTTCGGTTGGCATTGTTTTGTCGGATGAATATAATACCGAAAGTTTCGATCGGCATTGTTTTGTCGGATGAATACAATACCGAAAGTTCAGTCGGTATTGTTTTGTCAGATGAATACAATACCGATTGTGGCTCTGTAAATGCAAAATTTGATTGACTTAGTGTTTGAATTGGGATTTGGTTTGGGGTTTTTTCATAGATGAAAGTTTGATTGTCTACAAAAGGTTGCAATTAGGAGCCATTAAAATCAATTTAAGCACCTTCTCATATCACACAAATCTTCCAAAGTCCTTCCTCTTTTTCATCTAATCAAAATATATTATTTGAAGTATCCCCAAACACACATGGATAAGGATACTTCAATTACTTCATAATGTTTTTTTTTTCTTTGAGTATCCCCCAATTGTGCCTTCTTATAGTTTCATACTCATAAATGTCGAATATCATAAGATTTTGGACTTCACAAAAATGCAAGTGTATCGTTCAATTTAAATACCTCTTTAGGATATTCCGACTACTGGATTTCTTCTGAGTCCCATCTTCAATCTTACGGAGATATATTTCAACCTCAGGACTAAAACTTAAATTCTGATAAGTTACGGTTTTGTAGTTCATTTAGTTGTCTTGATGATTTTTTGTGACTCCATCAGGAATTCAACACCTAGTAGCATTAGGAATAAGAAATCAGTTGTAAAAGGACTCCGGTTTTCATCTAATGGTGAATATTGAATGCTTTGTTACCAAGGTAACTTAGATTGCAAACCCTGATTTGAAAACTATATAAGGGAGAACTCTAGCAATTGGGAAACCTAATCCCCACACCTTCTGTGTGATACTAGTTGCGACTAGAGTCGATTCTCCTTTAACCTTAGGTTTTCTCCAAACCCTGTAGGTTAACGACTTGAAGACTTCATTGGGATTGTGAAGCCAGACCCAACTATTTTCTCTGTAGTTACGTGTTCTGATCTTACTTCTATTATCGTGATTGAGTATTATGTTGCTAAGATTTGCTTGAGATTTATCTCCGATAGGTAAGATTAAAAGTAGTCACAAACATCTTTGTCTCATCGTTTGTGATTCCGCAATATCTTGTTTCACTTTCATACGATAATAAGATTATTGTGAGGTGATTGATAGTACTAGGCTGTTCTTCGGGAATATAAGTCCGGTTTATCAATTGGTTCCTGTGCACCTTGATTTATCAAAAGACAGAACAAAACTCATAGGTATTTCTGTGGGAGACAGATTTATCTATTCCAATAGACTTTTCTGTGTGAGACATATTTGTTTATCAAGTCTTCGACTTTGGGTCGTAGCAACTCTTAGTTGTGGATGAGATCAGCTAAGGGAATCAAGTGCGTAGAATCCTGGTGGGGTTGAGAGACATAAGGAGCACAACTGTACCTTGATCAGTGTGAGATTGATTAGGGCTCAACTACATTCCAGTATGAAGCTCATTGGTAGTAGGCTAGTGTCTGTAACGGCTTAATACAGTGTGGTGTTCAAATCTGGACTAGGTCCCATTTTATTTTATTATTTTTTTTTTTTTTTTTTTTTCTGTATTTGTGGTTTCCTTGTTAACATAATTTCTGGTGTCCGTGTTATTTCTTTTCCGCATTATATTTGGTTATATAATTGAAATATCACAGGTTGTGCGTAGTTCAATCAATTAGTGAATCCAACCTTTGGTTGTTGATTATATTGATTGACACTTGAACATTGGTCTTTAATACCGTTCAAGTTGTTTCATATAATAATCAGGCTCACAGATTTCTATCTGCTTGATTTGCTGATTACATTATGAAACAAAGATACAACTCTTGGATATATTTCCATTGATTAAGTCTGACTGTTTAGTTGATTCTCTTGGAATTATATTGGAGTTGTCCATACAGATTGATAAGCAAAACATAGGGTGTGGTTGTTAGACCCCAGCTTTTCAATTGGTATCAGAGCAGGAAAACACATTTAAGACCTCATAAGTCTATGTTTGTAGCAAACCGACTCTATGGACAGAAGTGCTATCTCTATAAACGCACCTCTAGATCCAGGGATTTCTGAATTCTCTTCCATGACTGATTTAATAAAATTTGTAGAAGAAATTCTATCTAAACCTCCACCTGGTTTAAAATCCCTAGAAGTGTTTTCAGGGCTTGAAAAGAAACTGGAAAGCTTATCTCTTGATATTGAGTTATACCTCCAGAAAGAACAAGAATCTCTTGATAATCTAAATCTAGTTTTGATGAATATTATTCATGTTGAGGTTGACATTGATTTATTAATCAGTGAGAGCAATGCTCCTCCTCTGTGTAATCCAATTGGTTGTAGCAAACTAAATGATTTACATGAAAAGTTTATGTCTGAGTCTCCTGAATGCATCACCTCTAAGCATGAATCAATTCGTTGGTCAATTCCTGAAAAAAGTGAGGACGTCTCTTCGTATCAAAAGAGTTTCCTTGTGCAATATTGAATATTATTTGCAAAGACTGTTGGTTATAAGTTGTAAACGAAGAAATCAGGAACACAAACTGTCTTGTGCTCTTTTTAAGTTCTTTGAGAAACTTGTAAAAACAGTCATTTGGGTTTCTCTTAATACTGTAAGATGTAACAGTTGTTGGAAAGAAACCATTTCTTGGTGCCATGGTAAGCAAGACATTGTTCACCTCAACACAACTTGATTGTGTTGGAAGTGCATTCTCACCAAGAAATGCCCTTCTATGTATACGGTGAGGCAAGCACGAGAACTGGGGCGTACATGTTGCGTTAGGTACGATTTTAAATCTTTAGTAAGGATGTAGAATTCAATTGGATTCTTCTAAAAGGTATGTTTATAAACTTGAGCAAGATTTGTGTTTTTATCATTTGCTTAGAGTACATATAATGATCCGTGTACCTTGCTTATCGTTTATTTCTACCTAACTTGTTATGTGTTTAAGGTTCTTAAATGTTTAGGTTTGAAAAAAATAGTTCGGGATGTTTGGACTTCATGGTACACATACCAGGTATGCATACTATCATTTAAAATCAAAATCCAGAGGTTTAGTACGCATACCCTGTTTGCATGCTGCTTCAGGTCATGAAAATTCGTTTGCAAACCCGTATGCATACTGGCCTGTTGATGTCAATTTTCGATAAACTTATTTTGGCCGTAACTTCTTCGAAATGACCCTATTCTTTTTGCATTCAATTTCTATTTGAATTCTATTGAAAATGGAGATGAGAATTCCTGAATTTGGAAGAGTTAAGATTGATCTTTGTCCCGACTCTTGTTTTTGAGTGTTTTGCTCTGTTTCGTCGCTCTTGTTCCACTTCTCTTGGACTTGGACACTTGGATTCGTGGAGTAATTATCTTCTAAGCTTATTTGTAGCTTTTACAAGAATGTTTTTGGTGAATTACAAAGAAGGAAGTTCAAGAATGGGCAGTAGTACGTATTGCTATGAGATTCTTGAATGTTCACAATCATCTTTTGTGAACTATTGTGCATGGTCGATAATGACTTTGTATGTTCTTCTTTGTTAATAAAATATTTTTATACGACCTTGGTAGCTATTCTTGTTGTAAATCCGTGCGAAAAAGATGGATTCTACCCCCTAAGTACAAATCATCCTGTATGTGCATTACGAGTTTGTCTTGATGTCTAGGAAACTTCTTATGAGAATTTATTCTTATGTTTTAAGAAGGATAACTAGGATTTGGAATAGCCATTATTGTGAGTACACATAGTTATTGCCAACATTTTTATCTTGCAATGTTTTTAGATATATTTATTTAAATTTCTAAGTTATTTGGAAGATGATTTTTGCATGACTAATCTTTATGGTTGTATATATTGCAAATTGTTATGGGATATGTTGTTTACGTCCGTAAACCTTGACTGTCCCATATTAGTTATGTTTCTTTGGTTGTTACATTTTAAACAATTCCGAACTTGTTTTGGATTAACTCTTTAGTTGTTTGGTTTACTTTTGGTACCCAGATATATAGCTGGATTAAGAACATTTAAGAACAATCCAGTTGTTTGTTTATGTTGAACATGTTTAGATTTCTACTGAAATGCATGTTTTCTTTAAGTTTTCTTTAGACCATAGGTGCCGTCATTGAAACATTGAGGTTCTACAACGCCGGGGATGTACCGACATTGATTAGTTTTTCTAAAACCATATTGGAACAATGGGATGAAAGGAACTAAGTTCCTGTAAAGAATTTGGACAATACCGGCATTACATTATTGATTGCAACTATGCCGGAAATCTGATTTTGGTAGATTTGGATAGTTTTTCCTGAAAACCGGCATTAATTTGGATAAAACTACAATGCCGACATTGAATTTGGAACTTAGATTATTCCGATAATTTTTCCGAATGCTATTTTATTTGATTCCTAAGTAATCTATTACATTAGATTTGAAACTTTAAATTAAAACATATTAAAAAACATGGAAGGGAGTAATTTTGGTTAAAGATGATCTCACAATATATTTCAATCCCTTTTAAACAATTACGGAACCTTTGAGCCTTTCACAAATATCTTCGAAGACATCGTCTGGAATCTCGATATCAACGACCATCTTCATTGGTTCTGTTGATGGTGGATTTTAGTTCAGGGCTAAAACCGTAAAACCAATATTTTGTGCAGCCATCCTGCAGAGGATAATGCCATTTGATAAGCGATGAATACTTCTCCGATTTATTAATTCACCTAGAATGGAGCATGTAGCAACAATCCCCAAGTATTCTGTGAATTTTAGCATTATTTATTAATGCATGAAACGCCTTGTGTTTCCGTCTTTGTTCTTAGCGTAACTCGATTGTTAGTGCGGCATGATGATCGATTGTTACTCGGCAGAGTAGCATGAATATCCAAGTACCAACAATGAGGCATGCACGAAATACCCGTACAGGCTACACCATTCTCTAACAAAGAGAATCATCTCTCGGAGTGTTATACTAGCTGATCGAATTTTAGATAGTGGTAAGTAGAGTTGTCGTTCACTCGGACTTGATGAAATTGATTTTAGGATTTAATAAAAAAAAAATAATAAAAATAAAGAATATATAAAATTTATGTCACAAGATGAAGAGAGTTACTGGGACTCGGGATTCCACCAATTCTCACATTCATGCGGTTCATCTATTAATTCCTGACAATTAAAGCTCACAAAATAACAAACATCGACTCTAATTCTTTTGCCAAGGTAGATTTTATAAAGAATTATATGTAATTCACAAGCATGACGCATCTAAAGTACCTAAGACTAAGCATGCGACATCTAACGAATTCACAAATAATCAAGAAAAATCATAAATCAATTATAATAGTGCAAATAGTCATAAAGGAATTAAATAGAATTACCACATGGGTGCAAAACAACTTCCTCCGTCGTCCCAGTGATGGGTTCTAGCTCCGCATGGTAAAAAAACACTCAAGGGATTTTTTTATTACTCAAAAAGGTGTGTTTACAATGATGAAATGGAGAAAATGATGAAAATCGAGTGTTTGCAACGTTTATAATTGTTGCAAACACTGTTACAACGAACGATAAAGATGAAATGCTTTTGTTGCTTTAAGACTGCCCTGTGAACTACGACCCACGGCTGTGAGTCGTTACCACTGTAGCGAAAACGACGGTCTCTGTGCGTCTAAAGTTCTTCGTGTTCTTCCTTCACAGCAGCAGCAGCAGAATTCTCTGCAACTCGATTTTCTAAGCTCTGTAACGCTCCCAAACTCTCTATCCCTCTCTATGACTCCAGTAAAGCCTTTATATACTCCCAACATCCGAGAAATCTTTGCAATAACTTCATATATCTTCAAATATTCTTCACTTTGCCAATCACGGGATTTCTTCCTTTTTTAACTTCTTACGGGTCTCAGAGCCATCTAACACACTCCAAACTCATCACCGCACGCATCTGTAGAGAGTAAAACACGTTGTCTCCTCATGCAGTTTCCAAACATAACTCAAATGACTCGTGAAATAAAAACAAAAACCCGAGATAAAACCTTTCCCTATTTGACGAGATTCCGCGATTTAATCAAAATGAATGCACTTACCAACCCTGTTTCGATCCAACAGGCTGGTACAAATCCTAAGCAAGGTAAAAATCCGACCAAATCTTCCTCAAATAATCAATGCAAAATGTACGCAGGAACCGGAAATTTGAACCAAGAATTCCTGCCAAAATCTGACTTCAAACATAGAAGATGGAGTGCCCCTATCCTGCATGGGGTGCGAATAGCCAGATGGGTGCCCCTTATCAATTGGGGGTGCCCTTATCCAAAGTGAGGGTGCCTTTAGTACTTTTCTCCGGGGGTCCAAATAGCACTTTTTGAGCAACTTTTTCCACACAAGTGTATTTCTCCAAAAACACCTACACAAACAGAAAAACACCATAATAAGTACAAAATCGAGTGCCAACAATATATAGTATTGAGATCAAATTAGACACAAAAATGTGTCTATCAAATACCCCCAAACTTATTATTTGCTAGTCCTCGAGCAAATTTATTCTAAAAAAAATCATTTGAACCCCTAGGTGGCCCTAGTGGCGGAGTGTTGTCTCCCGGAGGGTTTACCTGAGGTGTACCCACAAAACCTTTACCTGCACCCTAGCTATCTACGCAGAACCTTGGAAAGCACTAAGGAATCTCCTTGGTTGGCCTACAATCATTGACTATAGGAGGAAGTACCCTGATGCGAAATTCCAACTGCTGTACACGAGTTTGCACTCAAGCATACTAAAATTCATATCAAGTGACAGAGCTCTACTCAGATAGTTTCTAGTCATCATAAACCGGAGTCAACCAATCACATGGATAGATTAAGAAGATGGATGTAGAGAAAAACGTGGATGATGTTGACTAAGGTGAACCTATCCCAATGGACCGAGATACTGGTCTGGACTAATATCAACACACTGGCAAATACAATGGAACCAGTGGTCGATAATCCTAACTCTAGGTCAACTCAGCTGGCACATACAAGGGTACCGGTGGTCGACTTTATTGTATTTATTCCGGTTGGTCTAGTGGTCTGGTCTCTTTTTTTTTTTTTTTTTTTTTTTTTTTTTTTTGTATCTCAGTCACTCTATTTCACCCTAGCAATGGTAAAAAGAAAAAGAAAAAGAAAAAGAAGTGATCAGGATTCTTTCAATGTTTCCATCACGAGGATATGGCGAAACTACCATGTTTTCTTTTCTAACACCCGAGCTTTGTGCTTTTATGAATAGACTCTTCTAGATGTTTCCATCTAATCAGATTGGTTCCTCAACTCCTACAACAAAGATGTTCCCATCGACTTAGATTAGTTAGTGCCAACCTTAATAAGCATAAATTTCTAGTCTCTAGAGTTTATTTATTGCAACTAAAAAGTTTCTCCCATACCCCCAAACTTAAATATAACATTGTCCTCAATGTTCTAAAGATGAAATTAAAAGCATGAACAATGAGAAACTGTTACCACTTGAAGAAAAGAGTAGGGAAAGATATTACCGTGTTGCAAGAGCATGGGTTACCTCCCAAGAAGTGCTAAGTTTAAAGTCTTCAGCCAGACATTGGAAAGGATTAGTCACCTCGAAGAATCATATAGCAACATCCGGAATAACTGCGGGTCGTCTGGATCAAAAAGTGCTAACCACAAGAAGAGGAAACTGCCACAAACCAGGAAGATATCCAACACACCCTTATATATTGTTTTGTTTAAGACAACTACATCTAGTTGTGGTTCGGGTTCAGGCTCTATAAAAGGGTCTAAATAAAATGTTTTCATGGGCTGGACTTCCTCAAAAGAAGGATTCTTAAGATCAGGTTGTAGAGTCTGGAAATACTCAATTAAGAACTTAGAAGCACATAACAATAACCTGAATAACTGGGGATCCTCTAAGTCAATCAGACTTGACTTACACAGTTGACCACAGTAGTGGTCATTCTTAATCAAATGTGTCGACCCTAATCTCCTAAAGTAATTAGGTTTAGCCTCAAAACTTAATAATTGACACATCTGAAACTTATATGTTCCCACAATTGGTTGAAAAATATTTGGTGGGAAAACAAAATCAATCGTGGTATCATAGCCTGGGTTAACCACATCAACCAGAGGATGGGTTCTTAACAACTGAACTTCTTTATGGACATAACTAGGTTCAGGAAAAAGTGTATGAAGATAATCTTTTAAAATGGTTGAGGCACATATGTCAAGTCCCAAGTTAGGGACTTTTCTAAGAGTTAAAGCACATGGAGAATGATAATCACCCCCAAACTTAGAGTTTTCAGTGTCTCTAGAAAGACTAGTCACAACTTCCCTAATTTCAAGGTCATCTGATTCTTGAAAATGGTCAATTGATTCTTCTAAGTCAGGTACATCCTCACTCATCTCTACGAGTTCATTTTCTTTTTCTAAGTCTATTGTTTCTAAATCGCTAGACTCAAAATATACTCGTTCCTCTAAACCATCATTGGCTTCGTAATCAAAAGGAAATACTACATCGTCTAAAACGGGGGGTATCTCTAGTCAAATCCTCATCCTTTTGAATAGGTGAATAATTATTAAAATTATTTGGATTTGAACTAGAAATAATATTATCGTTATAAAGCTCAATTGGGGTAACAATTTCCTGATCACTATGCCTATTTATTTCAAATTCTTCATCAACACTATCCTCATCATAATCATCATTATAATAATGTGAAAATGGTTGAACCTCATCTAGACAAGTAGTGTTACCAATTTTATCCTCGTCATCTTGATTATGTAAATAACTATCCTCATTTTCAGGGGTACTATTGGAAACACTAAGATTATCTCGAGCAGTTCTGTTCTGGGCCTCTAACAAAAGCTTTCGAATCGACTCATATGACTTCATTATGGTATCGTGACTCGACTCACATGACTTCCTTATTGAATCTAGGAAAGAAATTTCACTCGTTGCATTGCTTTCGTCCATAACTAAGTTATTCATTTATGCGAACTTACGTGTCGTCTCAGCTAACTTACGTGTTGACTCTAGTAGAGACGAATTTTGCTCGTACGACCGGGTGGCGTGTGGATAGTAATTGGGATCACCATGGTATGACCCATAACCTTCAAAAGTTTGGTGTTCCCAACCACTATTCACACTATGGTCATAAAAAGAGTGATGTCCATATTGTTCAGTTGGATATTCATTGTGATGGCTATTGTAATACCAGTTTGACATCCTAACTGCAAGGGAATTCTATACAAGCACAAACAAGGCTGACTCGACCACAACAAACCTACTGATTTCTAGCAAACAAAAAGCATGATGGCTCCACTTAGATTGTTTTCTAGACCAGCTTCTAATCCTTCGAAAGGGAATTCGTTACAATCTGAGCAAACCCCTATGGAATCAATCCGAGTTTAAGTAAGTTGGATAGAGGCGAGGGAAGCTGCGTGGAGCTTTGATACCCAAGGCCTCACCGCATTACAAGGCGGCGCAGTCACGCATTCAACTCACAGAAACCATCATGAACTTCGAAGTATGCTAAAAAAGTAACCAATATTTTTCGAACGACTTTCCTATTAAGCTCGTTACCCTACCAGTCTCGTTCTATTAAAAATTTTAGGCTTAGGTTCGTGTTTGGTTTCGTTTTCCTAAGGCGGGCAAGAAGAGAACGGTGATGAAATTCGAACCCTTATCTTGTATGGCCAGTCCTTGCCCTTTACTAGGAAATTAAAACACCCGTATTCAAGACCTCAACATATATGCATACAAAATCATCCAATAAACCCGCTGGCAGGGGATTCGCGGGTGTTTAGAATTCTTACCTCCCGTTCCAGACGGGGGATGAACCGTTGAAGTCGACTCGGGCCACAACTCCTATGTCGTGTACGAACCCGAGGGGCCGAGACAGTATTGTAACTGTCGTCCTTCCCTGTGCAGTTTATATTTAAATTAACCCTTCCTTAGGGTTTAAAATTAATAATGTCCAATAGTCCAAAAATAAAGTCCAAAAATTAAAAAGTCCAAAAATAAAAATTACAAAATTAATTACCTAATTACAGTTTCTAAAAAAAATAAAAATAAAAATTACACTATATACAAAATTTTCTTCTTCACTCCGTTCGAATCTCTCTTTTCTTTCCTATTTTGGCTTTGCTTTTCTTTTCAGCACTTTCTCTTTTTCTTTCGCTCCACTCCAAATCTGAAAGCAAACAGAAATACCAAAACGCGTAAAAAAGAACAAAAATAATAAAAAGAAAAATAAAACCTAAAAACAAAACTATACACAAGTCCGCGTCGGCGGCGCCAAAAATTGATCGAATTTTAGATAGTGGTAAGTAGAGTTGTCGTTCACTCGGACTTGATGAAATTGATTTTAGGATTTAATAAAGAAAAATAATAAAAATAGAGAATATATACAATTTATGTCACAAGATGAAGAGAGTTACTGGGACTCGGGATTCCACCAATTCTCACATTCATGCGGTTCATCTATTAATTCCGGACAATTAAAGCTCACAAAATAACAAACATCGACTCTAATTCTTTGCCAAGGTAGATTTTATAAAGAATTATATGTAATTCACAAGCATGACGCATCTAAAATACCTAAGACTAAGCATGCGACATCTAACGAATTCACAAATAATCAAGAAAAATCATAAATCAATTATAATAGTGCAAATAGTCATAAAGGAATTAAATAGAATTACCACATGGGTGCAAAACAACTTCCTCCGTCGTCCCAGTGATGGGTTCTAGCTCCGCATGGTAAAAACACACTCAAAGGATTTTTTTATTGCTCAAAAAGGTGTGTTTACAATGATGAAATGGAGAAAATGATGAAAATCGGGTGTTTGCAACGTTTATAATTGTTGCAAACACTGTTACAAAGAACGATAAAGATGAAATGCTGCTGTTGCTTTAAGACTGCCCTGTTAACTACGACCCACGGCTGTGAGTCGTTACCACTGTAGCGAAAACGACGGTCTCTGTGCGTCTAAAGTTCTTCGTGTTCTTCCTTCACAGCAGCAGCAGCAGAATTCTTTGCAACTCGATTTTCTAAGCTCTATAACGCTCCCAAACTCTCTCCCAAACTCTCTATCCCTCTCTATGACTCCAGTAAAGCCTTTATATACTCCCAACATCCCAGAAATCTTTGCAATAACTTCATATATCTTCAAATATTCTTCACTGCCAGTCACGGGATTTCTTCCTTTTTTTAACTTCTCACGGGTCTGTAGCCATCTAACACACTCCAAACTCATCACCAGTACGTACTGTAGAGAGTAAAACACGTTGTCTCCTCATGCAGTTTCCAAACATAACTCAAATGACTCGTGAAATAAAAACAGAAACCCGAGATAAAACCTTTCCCTGTTTGACGAGATTCCGCGATTTAATCAAAATGAATGCACTTACCAACCCTGTTTCGATCCAACAGGCTGGTACAAATCCTAAGCAAGGTAAAAATCCGACCAAATCTTCCTCAAATAATCAATGCAAAATGTACGCAGGAACCGGAAATTTGAACCAAGAATTCCCGCCAAAATCTGACTTCAAACGTGGAAGATGGAGTGCCCCTATCCTGCATGGGGTGCGAATAGCCAGTGGGTGCCCCTTATCAATTGGGGTGCCCCTTATCCAAAGTGAGGGTGCCTTTAGTACTTTTCTCCGGGGGTCCAAATTGCACCTTTTGAGCAACTTTTTCCACACAAGTGTATTTCTCCAAAAACACCTACACAAACATTAAAACACCATAATAAGTACAAAATCGAGTGCCAATAATATATAGTATTGAGATCAAATTAGACACAAAAATGTGTCTATCACTAGCCCGATTGAGTATCCGGACTGACCGTATCAGTCTCAGAAACGATCACAACCATCCAACTTCACCAGCATGATTGGATGGCCCAGATCGAATCCATAACCCCCAAGCAGGTATGGAGTATTCACCATCGACCCAATGCGGGCCCCACATGGCCGGCCTCCCCAAGAGGAAAGCATAGCTTACCAGTTCGTCCAGCCATAACAGCATGGACGTGAAACCCTAAACTAGGGTTACGACACATTACATGTGTCGCAAATCGATCACAAACGTCCATCTTCGCAGGCATAGATGGAAGGCATAGATGGAACCCTAAAGGGCCTAGAGCATGTCAACACAAACACCGTGGGCCCGCCTACATACCTGACCGATCGGTCAAGACCAACTATGTTTGGTCTTTACAGTTCATGCGCCCAAACAAGGCGTGACACACGACCGGCAAAACCCTAATTGGGGTTTGTGACATCATCCATGTGTTGCAAAATCATCTCAAGCGTCCATCTTTGCAGGCTTGAATGGAAGGCAAAGATTAAACTTCAGGGGAGGTCGAACATGCTAGCATGACCACCATGGGCCCGGCTTCATGTCCGACCGATTGGCCAAAGCCGACCTTGGTCAGGCGGCTCGGTTCGCGGGCCGAAAAGTGGTGTGTCACGTTGCCTTAAAAAATCTTTTGCGACATAGGATTTTTGTTGAAATCTAATCTCGACCACTCGTCTTTGCCGGCCAAATTGAGTGGTCTAGATCGGACCTTTGTGAGTCAAGCAAGCATGGGCGTAAACACCAGCGTGCCACCTCCTTGCAAGATCAATCGGTCCCTCCAGAAACACTCCCTAAGCTTGAATTCGTTCGACCTCAAAGTGGTAGTTTGCATACCTATCAAACCCTAATCCAATGGTCGCAGATTAGGGTCGCAAGCCATCTCATCCGTCCAACTTCGCTAGCTTGGACCGGTATCCTAGAATGGGAATTAGGCGACAAGTGAGATATCACCATGATCACCGTCCGCCACTCTTCCACATAATGTGATTGGCTAAGGCATGGCTCGCCCATGCAGCGTCCAAACGGTCACTCGAAGTAGGCAGGGCATGATGCTCAACAACGATGCTTCATACATTCGATGCATAACCTGCATAGATTACACTCGATACTTCACAAGTATCAACTTTATAAATAACTTAGTTATTTAACCTAGCATCACATGCTACCTTCTGTGGGTCCCACGATCCACACACTCGAGACATCAATCATGTCACAAACTGGGGGATACATACTGCTGGGGTATTGGTCCGGCGGTTTACAGCGTGCAACGCGCCATCACAAGAACGTGTCAGGAAGACATGGACGGTTAGTGATGATGGGAGAAGTGGGCAAGACTAATTGTGTGACACTAACACACAACTCCACTACTCCATCATTCTACTTCCTCCGCTTCCTACGAGAGACGTGAAGGAGGCTCAAATGACTTGTATAAATAGGTTCTCCTCCCTATTTCCAATACAGAACACAACACAGAAACCGAGTGTTAATACGAAACTTATTCAAACACCTAGAGCCTGCTTGCATTAATCGTAAGCCTGCTCAGCCTTTCTGTTACGAGTCTTAAACAAGCCTACACCTTCACAATCTCAACACCTTCTTCGCTTCCCTTCCTAAGATCAACCCCATCTCCTTCACTTGTGACCGAAACAAGTCTGGAACGGCCATTTCTTGGTTTAGGCCAGAATTGTATAAATTGATCTCTCGAATCAAAAGCACTCTCGTGCAGTGCATTTGTTTAGGGTTTAGATTCATTACTCATCCACACACCCCAAATTACCAAAACGAGCAGAAGTAGTTTTTACCCATAAACAATTGGCGACCACGGTGGGAGATTAATCTCTCGGTTGCAATATCAACTTCTTGAATATTCAATCCTATTGATTGATTTCAAAATGGTTGGTCTTGGGACTCAACAAACAATTTCGAATTCCGGTCGAAGTTCTTCCAACGAAGATGCCCCTCCTCCCAATGGCGTGTCTAATGGTGTAACCGCAAGAATGCCAACATTGATTGAGTTAGCATGGGTGCATGAGATTCACACGAAGAACATGGACCTGATCAAAGAAACGATACACGGCATACTTGATCTCCTCGTCAAGATGACATCAGATATGAGTGGCCCCTCTGTCACGAAGATTTTTACATTGAGGCCGATCCTCACAACGATCCTCCTCAAGTTAACAGGTGTCACCGTTGTCACCATGAACCATAGTGCGGGCGGGAGGTAGGGGGTTCGATTCCCCTAGGGAAGGAATCTCCATTTTCACCAATTTCCTCTATGGATAGAGATGAGATTGGATCTTGTTGATGGGATGGCGGTTGGAACTTTTACACTGCTAGGGTCGAAGAATCGTGCCGTATCAAAAAAAAAAAAAGTTAACAGGTTCACCATGAACCAAAGGCCGGTGGACCAAGAGGCTACTTCTCTAGTAGAAAGTTTGTATGAACTTTTACACCTCTTGAAGAATCAGCGGGCGGAGACGTTCGCTGTAATCAACCAGATAACCTTGGACGTGCAGCTAACCCCTTTGCGTCCAGAAACCTCCAAAGCACCAGATATGTCTGTGAGTAATGTTACATGTAAAGAAGAAGACATGATGGCGGAAGAAGGTCACAACCGCACCCTACATGTTACTGCGCGCATCAAGGATTCATAGTTCAAGAGGGCCCTCGTCGACACAGGAGCGTCTTCGAATGTGATTACCCTCAAGACACTCAGGACAGCCAAGGTTCGCTCGAGCAAGATCGTGCGGTAACCTACCACTATGACAGACTTTGTGGGAACCAAACCAACACGTACGGGTACGTCAATCTGAACTTATCTGTATGACCCGTCCAGTCTAAAGTGAAATTCAAAGTCATAGAAAAAGAGCCGGACTACCACATGATATTGGGGAGGCCGTGGCTTCATGACAATAGAATTGTTCCTTCAACATATCACCAGTGCTTGAAGACTATGCTGAATAAGGAAGTCGTTCGTATCCCTGCATCGTTCTCTCCTTACGCACCGATCTGTGGCGTAGAGCTGTTTGAGCCGAAAGAAACTCCGCAGAAAGAATCAAGGAAAGTTCATTGCATCCCTCTCCCCATGTGGGCATCAATCCAGAAAGAGGACCGACTTGCATCGTTGAAGGCTAAACCCCATAATATGTCAGAACATCCTTCTTCGTCTGGTGGAGCTGCAACCCATGTTCACGCTAAAAGAGAGCGGACTTTTGTGGCAAGCCGTGATCAGAAGGGAAAGACCGTATACCGACGCCGCTGTTAGCAATTAGCAGGGGAGGCTACTACCCAGCCTCTCCGCCCAATGGAATGGTGCAACAACGAAGAGCCACATGAAGAGGTATTAGATGCTCCACGACAGCTATAGGACGGCACCAACTCCACGACCGACGAGCTCGAAATTGTTAATATCGGGAGTGAAGAATTCCTCAGGCCTATCTCCATCAGCTCAACCCTGTCCACAGATAAACGCATGAAGCTTGTGAAACTTCTCAAGGAATACCAAGATATATTCTCTTGGACGTATGAATAAATGCCCGGTTTGGACGAAAAGTTGGTCACCCATCACCTGCATGTCACACCTGGATCCAAGCCGATCAAACAGTCTCCGAGGCAATTCAGACACGAAGTGGAAGAACAGATCAAGACTGAGATACAAAAGCTGCTAGCCGCTGGCTTCATTAAACCCATTCATCACCCAACCTGGTTGTCTAATGTGGTTCTAGTAAAAAAGAAAAATGGGAAGATCAAGTGCTGCGTGGATTTCAGAGACTTGAACAGATGCTGCCCCAAAGACGATTTTCCTCTACCTAACATCGACATGTTAGTAGATGCAACCAGTTGGCACGACATGTTCTCCTTCATGGACGGATACATCGCGTACAATCAAATAAGAATGTACGAGCATGACGCAAGTAAGACAGCTTTTTGAACTCCTCTCGGAATTTTTTATTATACATTAATGCCATTTGGTTTGAAGAATGCCGGTGCGACCTATCAACGCCCCATGACAACAATCTTCCACGACATAATGCACAAGCAAGTTGAAGACTACGTGGATGATATAGTAGTCAAATCGAAGGCTCGGTCGGATCACACAAGAGTCCTACGACAAGTGTTCGAAAGGTGCCGTGAGTAAAAATTGAAGATGAATCCACTGAAATGCGCCTTCGGTGTTTCTTCAGGCAAATTTCTGGGATTCCAGGTAACAACTAAGGGAATCGAGGTAGACCCATCCAAGACTCATGCTATCCTCACGATGCCGCCGCCACGAACTGTGAAGGAACTCCAAAGCTTCATGGGAAAGGTGAACTACATTAGGCGTTTCATACCCGGCTTGGCCCAGCTCATTGCTTCATTTACTCCCTTGCTGAAAAAGGGAGCAAGCTTTATCTGGACCACACTACAATAGGAAGCATTTCAGAAGATTCAACGGATGTTGTCGTCTCTAGCGGTCATGAAGTACCGTGTCCAAGGGAGGCCACTGTATCTCTACACAGCTTTCAGCGATACTTCCGTAGGGGCTTTGCTCGCACATGATGATGATGAAGGAGTCGAACGTCCCATATACTATTTCAGTCGAGTACTAAGAGATGTTGAGCTCAGATTTCCCAAAGCGGAGAAGGCATGCCTAGCCCTGATTCATTCCATTCAGAAGTTCAGACATTACCTGCTGTCCAACAAGGTAGTACTCATATCTAAATCCGACCCTGCGAAATTTTTACTTTCAAAACCGGTCTTGATGGGAAGGACGGTCAAGTGGCTGCTCCAAATGTCAGAGCTAGATATAACATGCACGTCACCGAGAGCTATAAAAGGAAAATCCGTTGCTGATTTACTGGCAGCGTTCCCTGGAGAAGGCACTACTGCATTACACGAGGATCTTCCCGGAGAATTTCCAGAGATCTCTGTTGTCGAAAGAGAGGCATGGATACTGTACTTCGATGTCTCCGCCACTCCTAGCAATAACACTGGAGGAGTGGGCGTGGTCCTAGTTTCTCCAACTGGCGAAGTCTTTTCACATTCTTTCAAGTTAGACTTTCAGTGCACCAACAACTCAGCGGAGTATGAAGCCTTTATCATAGGACTATCAATAGCCAAGCAAGCAGGGGCCACTCGCCTAGAGATAAGAGGTGACTTTAAATTACTGGTTAATCAAATGAAAGGAGTATATTCATTGAAGGAAGCAACACTGGCCCCGTACCGATCAGAAGTGCAAAGGCTGTTGAACTACTTTGCAGATGCAACCATAACCCATGTTGGTCGCAGTAACAACAGAAATGCCAATTGTTTAGCCACACTGGCGTCCAAATTGCAGTTTGAAGGTTCGGAAGAAACTATGACGGTAAGAAGGAGGACGATGGAATCAACATGGCTCTCACAACGCGAAGACATTGGGACCTGTGATTGGCGAACTCCTATCATTCAAGAACTCGGCAGCTCGCTTTCTCAAGGAAAGGTCAGTCTCAAAACTTTGCATAGCTATTTCATGCTTCATGTATGCCATATCATCGAAACACGGATGGTTCCCTATCAAGATGTCTCGGAGATGAAGAGGCGCATTTACAGCTTAACCGCATTCATATTGAAACCCGTGGACAAACGTTGGTGGTAATTCTCTACCATCGTCTTCAACGCATGGGCTATTATTGGCCAGAAATGGAAGCTCAATCTCGCTTACTCCAGAAGTCTTGCACCAATTGTAAGGTGCCGCCACATCAATTGGAGGTTCTCAACGTAAACCATGCTGGGGACTGGAGAGAACCGTGCATTAGTTATCTCCACGATGGAGTAACTCCTGCCAATCAAAGGGATGCTGTCAAGATGAAACAAAAGGCGAAGCGATTCGTATTTCATGAGGGGATCCTATATCGTAAAAGCTTTGGAGGCGATCTATTACGGTGTCTAGCTAAGGAAGAGATTTCGACTATGTTGAAAGAGATGCACGAAGGGGAACCTATGAAGCACGGATACTTTAAAATTGGTGACGTATCCGTATCGGCACCGTATCAGTATCGGATACTTGGGGATACCTAGAGATATGTATCAGATACTCTATTTAAAGTGTCACCTTTTTTTAATTACAAAAAGGGTAGGGGATACTCTGGGATACATCTCAGATACTCTATAAGGGGATACTTCCTATAATCTAACATTTTTTTTTATACAAAATCTATATATTTATAAATTTATACATAAAATCTAAAATTCTAAATATTTATAGTTATTTGTAATCATGATCATATTGAATAATTATATCTAAACATAATAACTTGTTGACTATAAAGAAAAAAAACTTGGTATTTATTTTTATTGTGCTTAAAAAAAATGGTGCTAGAAAAATTTAAGGCTTATTAGGCAGTCATGTTTTTCATGTTGTTTTAGAGAGAAATCGGAGTACATGTGATTTTATCCATTCAATTAACATAAGTAAGATGAAACCCAAAATCTTTGAAAATTTAATATTTGCTCACTTTAATAATCAAAATAGTATCTATCGGATTTTTTTATTTTATGATTTTTTAGTAGAGTGAATTATTATTATATTAAATATTTTTTTGATAAATACACGTATCCCACCGTATCTCATATCCCCATTTTATGAAAATTGACGAATCCCCGTATCAGTGTCACCGTATCAATATCCCCGTATCAGTATAGGTGCATCATAGAGGGGAACATCAAGGGAAGAGGAAACTATTTCTCCAGATGCACGAGAAATACTATTGGCCGACCATGGAGGATGATGCAGCTTTATTCGTTCAACACTGTCATGAGTGTCAAGTTCACGGAAACCTCGTTCACGCACCTTCCACTCCTTTACACTCGATAAGCAGTCCATGGCCCTTTTATAGCTGGGGACTTGACATTATTGGGAGGATTAATCCGTCATCGTCGAAGCAGCACGAGTATATCATAACTGCAACGGAATATTTTACCAAGTGGGTTGAAGCCATCCCTCTACGGGGAACTACAGGAGCAACAATTGCCGCCTTCATCAAAGAATACATCATTTGTCGGTTTGGTGTACCCAAGCACATCATCACCGACAATGGCACTCCCTTTGCGAACAAACAGGTACGGGAGCTGCTTGAAGAATATGGAATTGAAAAGGTCTTTTCCACCATCTACTATCCTCAAGGAAACGGGCAAGCTGAGAGCACCAACAAGACACTGATCTGGATTCTCAGTCGAACAATGCATGACAACCCCAGGGACTGGCATGAATAGCTGCCTATGGCACTATGGGTGTATCGGACATCACCTAGAAGTTCCGTTGGGGTTTCTCCATATTCACTTATTTACGGTGCGGATGCAGTTCTCCCAGCAGAAATCAGGATTCCGTCAGCTAGGATTGCAGCAGCGAGTGGGGTCCACTGGAACGAGGCTGAAGCATTTAACTCAAGGATTGTTGAGTTAGACACTCTGGATTCCAGAAGAAGCAAGGCAGAGGAGCGCACTCAGGTATACAGAAACAGGATCTCCAGGGCGTATGACAAGAGTGTAAGGCCACGTGTTTTTGGAATAGGAGACTTGGTCTTGAAGACAGCCAAGCACATTCAGCAAGACATGTCTGCACCAAAGTTCTCTCCGATGTGGGAAGGTCCCTATGTGATTACCAAGGCTTACAACACCGGCTACTACAAGATCATTAAGGTGGATGGAGGCAAGTTAGAAACAGTCATTAATGGAAAATGGCTCAAGGCATACCATGCATGATCATTGTCCCGCAACTTTCCCACGACATGACAATGCAGGCATTTTCATTACACATTTGAATTGTCAATTTATTCAGAAAAAAAAATGTCAATAATAAAAAAAAAAACTTCATCCATATGCCAATGCAATCAAGAATATTCAAAAGGAAAATTGACAATAAGGGAGCATAGCCTAGAAGAGGCCGTCCAACAGATTATAGTTCCTTGAAAACATCATCTTCAACCTAGCGTGATACCTCTTTGTCCTATCCTTGAAGTTTTGAACTTCCTGCTCCACCTTATTTGACTCCGCAGCTAGAGCCTTCTCCTCCTCCAAGATAGCTTTCGCAGCAGGAACAACATTCACGAGGATGCCAGCTCGATCAACCTTGATGATGTCAAGACGCTGCAGCAGCCATCCCATATTGAACTCCATGAATTCGCAGGTAGATACCATGTTCTCCCACTTTTCGAGGTTTGATACAGCGACGTTGCGAATAGAAATATTCTCCATCTCAGCAATCATGGGAAGAAGGCAGTTTACCGTAGTAACCAGAGCAGATGAGCAGTACCGAACTACATTCCTGGTTGCGATGTGGCCATACTTTTTCCACACTTTTGTATACAGAGGCACAAACTCCTTCCGCACTAAGAATCCACCGCCATCTTGGTAGCTGGAAGACAGGCATTTCATGTGTATGTCGAATGAAAGACCCGCATTAAGGTATTCGTAAGATGAGATACCCAGATCAGCATCTTCAAGGTCTACAGTGGCAGGCGTGTTTGAGTTTGAAGGAAGAGGACTGGTTAAGTCATCATCATCGATAACCGTTACACATGTTCCAGTGGGGTATCTCTGCAAAAAGAAAGGATCATTCACCTGATCATCATGAATAACAAGCAATTGTGCGGAGAAGAAAAAGAAAAGAGAGACGAACTGGTATGACCTTATTGACTCGAAGGACACGAGCAGGGGATTCATCATGAGGCCCTGACGCAGATCGTGCACGCTTAATGGAAGATCCTGGGTGGTATGAAGAAGATGATCCACTGTTGCTCGACATGATGAAGCGGAGTTTTTGCCAGAGACCCCTAACGTAAAATTGTAAAAAGTGGTTCAAAATCTCCACGCACGCATATATGCTGAGGAAACCCTAAAGGAAGAATAAAGCAGTTGCGGCGAAGCCTACCCGATATATGAGGATTCAACACCGACCAAGTCATACTTTCTTTCAAACCCTAATCAAGGATTGAGAGGGCAACTAGAGGTGAACGATTTGGCCAGAGCAGTGTGTAAACACCCACGCCAGGGAATCCCAGTAGAAGAAGAATTCTGTTCCTGGCTCAGATGCCTAAGGGAAGAAGCCGGTCCCACCAAGGTCTATGGTCACGCATGCATGGATGATTGCCCACGATTGGTCAGAGTCCCTCCAGTTAGACTTCCATCATCTTGTCTTCTTATGTTATATATGTCACCATCTCATGCCTACCCCACCATAGTGTAACCATTATGTGCTAGGCATGGGACTTAATGTTGATGGTGGATTTTAGTTCAGGGCTAAAACCGTAAAACTAATATTTTGTGCAGCCATCCTGCAATAAGGCCATTTGATAAGCGATGAATACTTCTCCGCTTTATTAATTCACCTAGAATGGAGCATGTAGCAACAATTCCCAAGTATTCTGTGAATTTTAGCATTATTTATTAATGCATGAAACGCCTTGTGTTTCCTGTGCTGTTCTTAGCAGAACTCTTACTGTTAGTGCGACATGATGACTGATTGTTACTCTCAGCAGAGTATCATGAATATCCAAGTACCAACAATGAGGCATGCACGAAATACCCGTACAGGCTACACCATTCTCTAACAAAGAGAATCATCTCTCGAAGTGTTATACTAGCCCGATTGAGTATCCAGACTGACCATATCAGTCTCAGAAACGATCACAACCATCCAATTTCACCAGCATGATTGGATGGCCCAGATCGAATCCATAACTCCCAAGCAGGTATGGAGTATTCACCATCGACCCAATGCGGGCCCCATATGGCCGGCCTCCCCAAGAGGGAAGCATAGCTTACCAGTTCGTCCAACCATAGCAGCAAGGACGTGAAACCCTAAACTAGGGTTACGACACATTACATGTGTCGCAAATCGATCACAAACGTCCATCTTCGCAGGCATAGATGGAGGGTGTAGATGTAGATTCAAAGGGCCCAGAGCATGTCAACACAAACACCGTGGGCCCGCCTACATACCTGACCGATCGGTAGATGTAGATTCAAAGGTTTTCACAATTCGTGCGCCCAAACAAGGCGTGACACACGGCCGGCAAAACCCTAATTGGGGTTTGCGGCATCATCCATGTGTTGCAAAATCATCTCAAGCGTCCATCTTCGCAGGCTTGAATGGAAGGCAAAGATGAAACTTCAGGGGAGGCCGAACATGCTAGCATGACCACCATGGGCCCGGCTTCATGTCCGACCGATCGGCCAAAGCCGGCCTTGGTCAGGCGCCTCGGTTCGCGCGCCCAAAAGTGGTGTGTCACGCTGCCTTAACAAATCCTTTGCGACATAGGATTTTTGTTGAAATCTAATCTCGACCACTCGTCTTTTGCCGGCCAAATTGAGTGGTCTAGATCGGACCTTTGCGAGTCAAGCAAGCATGGGCGTAAACACCAGCGTGCCACCTCCTTGCAAGACCAATCGGTCCCTCCAGAAACACTCCCTAAGCTTGAATTCGTTCGAGCTGGAAGTGGCAGCTTGCATACCTCCCAAACCCTAATCCAACGGTCGCAGATTAGGGTCGCAAGCCATCTCATCCGTCCAACTTCGCTAGCTTGGACGGGTAGCCTAGAATGGGAATTAGGCGACAAGTGAGATATCACCATGATCACCGTCCGCCACTCTTCCACATAATGTGATCGGCTAAGGCATGGCTCGCCCATGCAGCCTCCAAACGGTCACTCAAAGTAGGCAGGGCATGATGCTCAACAACGATGCTTCATACATGCTGAATACATTCGATGCATAACCTGCATAGATTACACTCGATACTTCACAAGTATCGACTTTCTAAATAACTTAGTTATTTAACCTAGCATCACATGCTACCTTCTGTGGGTCCCACGATCCACACACTCGAGACATCAATCATGTCACAAAGTGGGGGATACATACTGGGTTTTGGTATGGCGGTTTACAGCGTGCAACGCGCCATCACAAGAACGTGTCAGGAAGACATGGACGGATAGTGATGATGGGAGAAGTGGGCAAGACTAATTGTGTGACACTAACACACAACTCCACTACTCCATCACTCTACTTCCTCCGCTTCCTACGAGAGACGTGAAGGAGGCTCAAATGACTTGTATAAATAGGTTCTCCTCCCTATTTCCAATACAGAACACAACACAGAAACCGAGTGTTAATACGAAACTTATTCAAACACCCAGAGCCTGCTTGCATTAATCTTAAGCCTGCTCAGCCTTTCTGTTACGAGTCATAAACAAGCCTACACCTTCACAATCTCAACACCTTCTTCGCTTCCCTCCCTAAGATCAACCCCATCTCCTTCACTTGTGACCGAAACAAGTCTGGAACGACCATTTCTTGGTTTAGGCCAGAATTGTATAGATTGATCTCTCGAATCAAAAGCACTCCCGTGCAGTGCATTTGTTTAGGGTTTAGATTCATTTCTCATCCATACACCCCAAATTACCAAAACCAACATAAGTAGTTTTTACCCATAAACAGGTTCATCTTCACGTTCAACATATTCTTTTCCCTTCATATAACACCCATCACACCCATCAATGGGCTTGCATTGGCCCTTGTGGTTTTCTCTTGCTTCGGCTAGTGCAACAACTTTTTCAAACCATTGAAAGTCTTCGCACTTTGGATGATTCAAACACCTTAGAAACATTCTTCCATTTTCAGCATCATCAGTTTTCAATCCAAAACCGCCGTGTCCCATCACAGTTTATACACTTCGAATAAATAAAAGGACATTCCATGGCTAGATGAGAAGGTGAATTGCAAATTTGACAGCTGCAATGATGACTCTGTAAGAGAATATTATATTAGTGATTCGTCCTAGTAGAGAAGATTATAATTGTCCAATTCATACTTGGTAATGTTGAATCTACTTACTTTTTAGGTAGAGGTTGATGGTGGTTTGCAAATAGAGCTTGTTGATGAATCTCCCATCACTTGTGAACTTTGAATCGTGCTTTCTTTGGAACCTCCGCTACATCGGCATTGAACTCTGTGGATACGGAATCCGTCATTTGTTTTTGACTTGATAGCGGTTCCTTTCTCGGCCTACCCCTCTTGTTTGCAACCGGCGCCTCCGCGAACCTTGCTTCCGAAATCTCACATCTGGTTAGATATCGTTTCTTACTTGCCGCGAGTTCTTCTTCACGTTGAGTCATTTCTTTCAATTTTTTCCTTTGTTTTCTCCTTGCCATTTTAGTTTGTGGTCTACCGGGAGGATCTCCCTTTCTTGGCTCTTCACTTTGTGTTGTCCATGGCCGTGTAATTAGCCTTAGTTGGATCAACAAGACTTGCCGGCTAACCGAGGTGCCATGTGAGTAAGCTTCGAAGAATTCCTTTGCTTCGTTCGTATCCCATGGTGATTGTCCTGGATCTTCCGTAGGGGTGGGGTCGAAAGATAGTTGCTTCCAATACGTTACAATAACCTCAATAGGTATCACTTCTTCATACTTCACAAGCATATGACGACACGGAAGCCCCAATGAAGACATGTCGGGACAAATACACACATCACCCGGTTTTCCATAGTTTATCTCATATTCCATTTGTCCCATCATATGTTTTATTGCCAAATGAGAGACGTTGAATTCTATTCCTTGGAGCAACTTAACATATTGAAGAAATTGAGTCATCCTTTCCATTGAGCTTTTCTTAAAAGCCTGCTTGATCATGTCGATATCACTCTTAAAGTATTTCTCCATTGCCTCGGTGACCGTAACCACGTTTCCTTGGCCGGACTGGATGAGATCTTTAAATCTCCCATGAGCGGACTCGACTATACTAGTTGTTTCATTCTTGTAGTGTCTATACCTGTTTGTCCATGCACGCGCAAATTTTTCCTTGAACTTATCCAACCATTGAGTCTAAAAATACCAGACAGGAGTCGGATAAACCTCGTTCCAATCGGCAATAAACTTATCCAACCTTTTTTCGTACATATCCTCGGTAAGAGACCAATAAACTTTCTCCCAATCTCTTAGAAATTCCAACCACTTTTTATGATTTTTCGCATGTTCTTCGTCCACTCTCTCTTTTGTCTTGCCTCTCTCATCTTCTTATTCTTCAGGGGATAGTTTGTTCTTGCGAATATCTTCCTCTAGTTAAACAATCATTCTCTTCTTAATATCCGCCTTGGTGGGTTCATACAAGGCATGACAAGTTTTTATAATATTTTGACGTATATGATATGTACATAAGAAATTTTGTGCGCCCGGGAAGATGTCAGATATTGCATTCATTAAGGTGTCCTCTTGATCGGTTATGATGACCCTCGGAAGTTTATTTTCCCGGAAGAATAATTTCAATTGTCGTAATGCCCAATGATAATTATAGTCCCTCTCGTTTTCCATTAAACACCAAGCCAATGTGAATGTTACCTTGTCCGATGTTTTCCCCACGATGTTGAACAACGACATATTGTATTTGTTTGTCTTGTAGGAGCAATCCATCAAAAGAACACCACAACATGTATTTGCCAACTGTGAAAGCAAAGGATACGAAATGAATATTTGAAGGGGCTTGTTGTCCGGCCCTCTTTTAATGACACGTGTGTAGTTGTGATCCCAAACTATCTTCTCAAATTCTTGCATAACGGTCCTCCCTTCCCATTCCACCCTTCTAATAGTTGCTTGTGCGCTATAAATTGTACTTAGAGAAGACACGTTCGTCTTATCCTTTTCCTTGAATCCTCTGAGAATTTGTCTCGGTTTGATAAATGCTTTGCTCAATCTCTTTACATCCTCGAATTCATGAGGTTTTAGCTTTGCAACTAGGGAGTGACCAACAAAATCTTTTGGTTCCCGGTGGTTATGACAGCCGAACCAAACCGCACAATCCCATTCCTTGTCCATGTCATTTAGATGGAATACAATCTTAAAGGGGAAATTATCTTTACTCGTACGAGTCTTGTTTACCTTATTAGTCTTCTTTGGATATACATAACCCTTTCTCTTGTGGATATTTTTCTCCTTGTATTGCCCACTTCTCTCGCAAACCATCTCAAAACGAGTCTTTGAACCTTGGGTATTCCTCACCAACACACACATGTTCTTAAGAGCCGTCTCTTTAGCCCAAGCGATTTCTTTCTTTGGATCTTTTATTCCCTACACAAGGACAACAATGGGAGATTAGAAGGTTCATTACAAGCAATCCATTAGTAAGGTCAAGATACTAGGTGAAAACTATTCTCTGGTAACATACCGGAGGCCTTTTATAGTATTCCGACGTATCCGGCCCAAGCGGCTTTGCATTTGTTGGATCAATATATGTCACCACCTAAGGATCGAATGAAAAGAAAATAAATTAGTTCCAAAAGAAATTAAAACACTATGCCAGATGAAAGTTCCAGCATGCTCGACCTAAGTTCCGGCATGGTAGAACTGAACCGAAACTGAAGACCAAATTTGAATCCTATTCCGGCAGACATAATTCATTTGAATATGACAATGGCGGTGGTAGTGCCGGCTTAATTTGTATCTATCATTCCACGCCGGTACACAGTTCCGGTGTGGTAGTTAATTAATTTGTTTTTCATGCAGTACCGGCATAGTAACCTTTGAATTTAACCATGCCGGTATCATATTTCGTAGAATATTCCTTGGTAGGTAAAAAGTAACTTTTGTACCGGCATAGTTTTTTGTTTGAATTATATGCCGGTTTTGGTTTCAAAATAGGGGATATCGGGATACCGGCATTGTCGTACTATGAATACTATGCCGGTATAGAGGGTTCTGGCATTGTATTCATACTTCCTCTATGCCGGTACAGAGGTTTTTCAGCTGAAAAAATGGAGGGTTTAAAGAAAAAAATCAAATTTTCAACCTCTCAACAGCTTTGCCTGTGTGTTGGGGATGCTTGTATGATGTGCAAGTTTACTTTCTTGTGTAGGTTCTTCAAAAAACTCTCCATGCTCGTAAAAATCATCATTCAAAGGTGTTGGTTCCACAAAAACTTGCAATTGTGAGTTGTTGTCATTAGCAGAAGATTGAGGATATGACCCTTGTTGTAGTTGAGCTAAAGATTCAGCTGCAGCAATTCTCTATTCACACTCATCCTCCATTTTCACTAAAAAAATTTCCCTCCCAAAAAAAAATTCCCTCCTTCTACTCTCACCTCGCTCACCCAAAAACAAATAAAAACACACACTAATCTTATAACAAATACTTAACATTTTTACTAATTATAATTAAACACTAATTAGGATTAGTGAGGGTAGATTAGGAATTAAAAAAAATTTAGATAAGGGGTGACCCTGAATTGATATTTGGATCCCGTTTTTGTCCTGTAGCTATATCCCCAATTAGAAATTCTTTTTTAACTACATTTTTCTTGTTTTCTCTACTTTAAGTTTGTCTAAATCATGCTTTAATACCCCACGATTTTTTATTAACGATTTTGTATTTCGCTTATTTTGCAGTATTAAATATCGATTTTTTGAAGAAGAAAAGCACGTTTTAATCTACATGTAAGCATCCAACACTCTAAATATTTTGATTATTGATTAAAGAGTTCTAATTTCATAAAAATTGCAATATTTATCGCTTTAGGGCTAGTTTAATTGTCAATAGCTTAGAATTGTAATTAGGATTAATGTAGTTGCAAAATGTGTAATTGGGCACTGGACATTTTTTATTATTTTTATTCTTATTTTATGATTGATTAGTTTTGTGATGAAATCGTGATGGTGATGTGATTTTATTTTAATTTTGTTTGAGAATATAAAGAACGCGAAATTGGGGGATAAAAAAAACAATTGGGGGATATTGATTACTTCTCCCAACCCATGGTGTCTGCCAAGGGGCGATTTTGGGGTGCAAAAATACTAAAATACCCTCCATCAAAATAAAAAACAAAAAACTTAAAATCAAAAAACAAAATCATATCCCCATTTCTATCTCCACTTCTTATTAATCTCTTTCAGGGTTAGAGCTTTGAAACCCAAATATTCTCCATTCCCTTTCAAATTCTAAACTCTCCCCGCTCTCTTTCAAATTCTCTTCTCCTTCTCTGCCGGCTCCTCACTTTGGAAACGATTTTTTTTTTTTTTTTTAATTCGGAAGTGATGAAGATCATGCTGCAAGTGATGAAGACCATGCCGGAATTGATGAAGACCATGCCGGAAACTGGTGCCGGCATGCTTGGTAACTAACATTCAATGCCGTAACTAAGTACCGGCATGCTCAATAGAAATCTATCAATGCCGGTAGTCAAGTGAAAAAAAAAATCAACTTTCTGGATACTTTACATCATGTGCCGGCATAAAAATTAAACCAACATACTATGCCGGAAACCGTTGACGGCATGCTCGAGAATTAACTAATTGTGCCTGAAGTGGACTGATTAAAACCAGAAAAAAATCAAAACGAAATATTTTTTTACATCGCCGGAAGTGATGAAGACCATGCCGGAATAGGTGAATAACCATGCCGGAAAATGGTGCCGGCATGGTTGGTAACTAAAATTCAATGCCGTAACTAAGTGCCGGCATGCTCGATAGAAATCTATCAATGCCGGTAGTCAAGTGAAAAAAAATTGAAGTTTCCTGGATACTTTTCATCATGTGCCAGCATAGAAATTTAAGCAACATACTATGCCGGAAGCAGTGCCGGCATGCTCGAAAATTAGATATATGTGCCTGAAGTGGACTGATTAGAACAAAAAAAAATAAGTTTTGAAAATTTCCAACAAATGCCGGCATGGTTTTTTAGGTTGAATACAATGCCAGCACCGAGCTATTTCAGCTGCAACAATGGTGGATTCAAAGAAAAAAAATCTAACTTTCAACCTCTTAGCAACAATTCTCTCTTTACAATCATCCTCCACTTTCACCAAAAAAAGATCCCTCTCAAATTTTTTTTCCATCTTTCTACTCTCATCTCATTCACCCAAATACAAATACACACTAATCATTTAACAAATACTTAAGATTTTTACTTATTATTATTAACCACTAAACCTGATTAGTGAGGGGTAAATTAGGATTTAAAAAAATACTTAGATAAGGGGTGACCCCAAATTGATATCGGGATCCAGTTTTTGTCCTTTTCTTATATCCCCAAATTGTTTTTTTTATCCCTCAATTTCGCGTTCAATATAAATGTTAGGATTAAATATAGCCAATTTTTTAATATTTTTTTGGTATGATGAAACAGAGGATTTTGTGATTAATTATTCATTAATATATTTTTGGCATGTTATGAGATTTTTAAGATCTAGTATCTATTTTAGGCTAAAAGAATATTTAAGATTTAGCCATTTTATTATTGGAATAAAAAAATATTCTCTTTGAATTTTATTGGTCTAAATTTAATAACTTTACAAAAAACAAATATGATGGGGCCAGAATCAACCATATGCCTTTGTTTTTAAAAACTCTATTATTATATAGAGAATTTATTACTTTAAAAACAAAGGCATACCGTTCTAAAAATATTTTCGTTAATGTTTATTTATCATTTTCTATATTTTCCACTTTTAAAATTTTATTTCGGTATTTTTTTATTTTTTTTAATATGGAAATTCTGGCTTTTTCCAAATGAATTTTTTAAATTAAGGATTATTCTTTAAATTAATATATTATTGTTATATATATATATATAATAATAATAAATTATGTATATGATGTTTTAATGGATCCCAATATTTGAACGGGATTGTTGTACCACAAGTTTGGTCACCTTGGGTTTGTATGACTAGTTTTGTATTATTTTATCGATTAAGTAATATTTTTCTTTAAAATAATAGGATTTGGATGGTCCCAAACCTATTATTTTATAGATGTTTTACTATTTAACAGTCACATCAAGGTATGAAAAGAAGATACAGATATAAATCCCGTTTTTAGAATCTCTAATGCTTTTCAGTGATTCTTTGTATGCCGGGACTTGGAACAAAAGAAGACAGATAGAAATCCTACTATGCTCAGATTAACATGGTGGCGAAGCATCCTATTTACATGAGGGAATCAATTTCTTTTTCTATCGAAGTATACGCACATTTTATTTTTTGAAAAGAAGGATCAATTTTATTAAGCCAAGATTTCTCTGGGGTACAAAGTCCCTATCGAGTCATTCATTACAATTACATTCACAAAATTAGGGCACGTGTGATCCCATATATTTGTGCACAGGTTGTTGTTTGCTGTTGTTTGTAATTGTCTCATTGCTGCATAATTCGCCAGTCCATCTGCTTCCTGATTTGATTCCATGTACGTGTGCGTGATTACGTACTGTCCTATCTGTTGTAGATGTTGTTGAATTTCTCTCAAAGATCGTCGAATGATCCATGGTGCTTGTGTCTTGTCCCTTTTTGTCATCATCACGAGCCGCAGAGTCCGATTCAAAGTGGATTTGTTGCCATTCTTTGGAACTGGCCATTCGGGTTGCCAGTAGTAGTGCCCATGTTTCCGCTACCAAGGCTGTGGTTTTTCCAATTGGCGCCGCCATTGCCATGGTAACTGTACCTTGAGAATTTCTCGCATATCCATCCAAAGACCGAAGATTCTTGTTGTCCTCCTGGTTTGCTTTTACTCGCTCCATCGGTATTGATTTTTATCCAATCCTTATCTGGTGGCGTCCATCTGACCCATATAGTTCTCATGTTGCTTCTCTGTTGTCGATATATATGTTCGGGCTGAGCGGTTGGCCGATCAAGAAGTTTGTGGTTGACTTCCCATTTGTATTCTTGCCCTAGCAGGAGCGCAAAATGGAAGATCTGGTTCGGAGTTTGAATAGTGTTGTTGTAAACCTTCGCATTTCTTGCTAGCCAAATGTTCCAAATCAAGAAGCAGCATATTGAAAAGTTGGTTGTCGTGGTTTTTAATCGTAAAAACTCTTTGAAATTCCTTGGTCTTGTCATAGTGGTTGGTGCTTGGTCGACCATTTGTATGTTGTTGATTTGCGTTGTAGGTTGGTGTTGTGGTTGTCCATGACGGGATATTTCTTTGGTATTGGATGTGGTGGGAGTACCAATTCATTATATGGGTTGTGAATCCCATTGTTAGAATTGTGAAGCGTACACCATAGTTCCCATACTTTCTTGGCTCTTGAACAGGTAAAAAGGCAATGTTGGACTGTCTCCGGTTGTAGATCACATATAGGGCAAATGTTTGTGGTTGTGATATTTCTATAGTGGAGACCTGAAAAGGTGGCTAGTCCATCATGGCTGACTTTCCATAGGAAAAGTCGATTTTTAAGGGACAATCGCTTTCAGATTGTTTTGTGATCTCCATATTCGAGATGAGAATTGGTCGGAGATTGTGTATTGGCAGTGGTTATTTGAGTGTTGATCAACACCGCATAACCACTTTTGGCCGTGTATTGTCCCATTTTGGCATGAGGCCATATTGGTTTATCTGGGATTGGAGGGTTGGGGATATGTATGCCTCTGATCATATCTCTCACTATGGGTGGAAAAAACTGTTCTAGCATATTGACGTTCCAATGAAATGAGTGAGGTTCAATTAATGTACTAACCATATTGTTTTCCGCTCCGCCCAACGAGAGGTTGTTTGCATGCATTGGAATCCAGTTTTCATTAATTGATGTTGTTTCGCCATCACCTATTTGTATCCCCTGATTTGCCTGGACAAATGGAGCGATTTTTACCAGATTTTTCCAAGCCGGGCTTGCAGTCATTGGAGGTTTCAGAATTCTTTTCAAGATATGCTCCTGTTTCATGTACTTCGTCCTGTACATATTGTTGCAAATAGTGTTTGGGTTGGCGTGTATTTGCCAGACCCTCTTCCCAAGTAGGGCAAAATTGTGTTTTCTTGAGTTCCTTATCCCCAGACCTCCTTGTTTGATGGGAAGGTTGAGTTTGTCTTTTCCAATCATGTGTAGCTTCCTCGTATTTTTGTCGTGACCCCAAAAGAAATTTCTTGCAATTTTGTCAATCTTTTGGTGGACGTGTGCTGGCAGCAATTGAGTTTGCATTGCATGATTAATTGTTGGTAACAAACTGGAGTTGATAAGCAGCCATCTTCCTGCTTGATTGAGACACTTTTCCATCCATCCCTTAGCCTTTTTTTCTAATCGTTGCAGTAGTTGAGCAAAAATGGGTGAAGAATTTCTCCCTTGCAATGTATAAATATAATCAGCGAATAAAAAACAAAAAAGAATTACTGCTATTAAAGCAAAGGAACTTTTTATATTTTTTTTTGAAGAGAAATGTTAAACTTGAATTTAGAGAGAGAGAAAAAAAAAAACACTAACTAGTGCAACCATAACCGAGGCAAAAAAAAAAAAATAAGTCCGTTAAGAAAGCTTGTTGAATTGTGTGTTTATATAAAAAATTTGTTGTGCTCCTTTTGAAAATCTTAGAATCGGGTTGTTGAACTGGTGGTTTATCTAATTAACATTAGCATCTTCGTTAATCCTATCTTCTCTAGGAGACTTTACTAGGAGTTAATCTAAGTACTTATCTTAATTTTTGTGTTATCGCTATTTATTGTTAAGTACCTACAATTAATTAGTATAAAACAATCACTCATATGCCAGTCACAAACCTCACATCTAAACCTCCGTTCCCCTGATCCGACAAACCCCAAAGGTAAGCTGCTTTAACTTTCAGATTATATTCTTAAAATTATTTTCTCTCCTTGTCGGCATTTAAAATCTTTAAACCTTCTTCTTTCTGGCTGCGTTTTGAAGCAATAACTTAGAGAGTACTCTGACCCTTTTACGAAAGTGTGTTTTTATCAACAAAGGAGATCGGCGAGGGGGCGCTGCTGGAATAGAGGTAACAAAAGCTTGAGAGTTCCTTGCTGGATATAGCCACTAACCATTTCTTTCAGGATCTGCTAAAATCATCTCAAGCTTTTGACTTTAAACATCCTTATTTTATTTACCTTTTTTTTCCATGCTATATCTTACACTTCCAAGCATACTCCTACATATAATTTAGATCTAAATTTTGTCAAATTATTATCTATTTCTATTTTGGTGCTCTGCTTAATTCCTTGCGTTAAATCATCTGAAACCATTTTTGTCAAATCATACTTTGTTGTACCCTTTTAAGCTTTAGTGTATACTGAAATTAGAATATTAGCATATCCCCAAGAGACGATTTTATGTTGCAATATCCCCTGACCAGCCTAGACAAATTATTTAGTGAACAAAAGGACACAAACTTGATTGCTGAGATAAATAGTAAACTTTAGAGTGTGAAACTCTTTGATATATGTCTTTCTATTGCTTGCTCTTATTGTCTGCTTTAATTGTGCAACCTAAGATTGTTGGACTTTGCGGTCTTTTAAGGCTCTTTTTATCCAAGTCTGCTTAGCGCAGCAGTGTTGAGAACACCAGCATTAGGGTGTTGTTCACTTATTATTGCTATTATACGGCTTGTTCCATTGTCGGTTTTAATTAGGCTAGGTAGGATTGTTTTACATTATATATATCTCTGGACTCATCTTATCAAGTCTGCTTAGTGCAGCAATCCAAAGAACACCAGCACTAGGGTGTTAAATCTGTTTGTATCTGTTTATTTTTATTTAATTTTTTTTTTTTGGACCATGAAGATATTAGCATGGAATAAACAGGGGTGTGGTCAGAAATATACTAAACAACACTTAAAAACATTGTTAAAATTTGAAAAACCTAATATATTATTTCTTGCTGAAACTAAATCTAAGAGATGCTTAATGAGAAGCATTCTGAATTATTTCCCCAATACCCACATTGTTGATCCAGTTGGAAAGGCTGGAGGTCTAGCAATTGCTTGGGTAGATGCGTTTCATTTTGAAATAGTTCAGTGGAACCAAAATATAATCAATGTTATAGTAAAAAATAACTTCAACTCTAAAGAATGGCTTTTAACTTGCTTCTATGGAGCCCCTAAGCATGAGCATAAACTAGAAATTATGGGATACTTAGAAGAGATAGCACATAGGGTTAACTTAAACCAGATGCGATGGCTGGTGATAGGAGATCTCAACATAATTTTTAATAGTGAGAAAAGGAGGGAGGTCTGCCCTTTGATAGGAAAAAAGTAGAACCAATTCTAAACCTTATAAATAGAACAGGTTTAGAGGCTTAGGGTATAAGGGAAATATCTTTACTTGGAACAATAAAAGAAAATGTGCGGCAAATATCAAATAGAGACTAGACAGAGCTTTAGCCAATGCAGATTGGAATTTAGAATTTCAAGGAGCTGCTCTTGAAAATCTAGTTGCAATAGGCTCTGATCTTGGACCTTAATACCTATCTGTTTAACTCTTAATACAAATAACTTAGGTCAGAGTCACACATTCAAGTTTTATGATACTTGGCTTAAAGGACCAACTTGTCTAGTTTTAATAAAAAAATCTTGGAGTCAGAGTATTTCTTCTCCTGCTGAAGATTTACTTAACAACATTTTGAGCTTGGAACTCAACCTAGGTGAATGGAAAAAAAATGTCTTTGGAAAACCAAACAAAAAAATAAAGTTACTCTTGAAACATATTGACACAATTTCATCTAAACCTATACACAACACTAGCACTGAACTCTTAAATTCAAAATTACTAGAATTGGAAGCTTTGTATGATACTCAAGAGGAGATTGCAAAACAACAATCTAGAAACAATACCATTGCTCTAGGGGAGAGAAACACAAAATTTTTCCATGTAACTACTTTAAAAAGACGAAAAAGAAACAATATTGATTGCTTACTAAACAAAGATAATAATGTGGTTTCATCTAGGCAGGACATTGAAGAAGTTTTGACATCATACTTCTAAGATCTTTTTTCTGAAACTTCCAATAATTTAGACAATGAAATCTTCAAGCATGTGCAACCTTGCATTTCGGTAGAAGAAAACAGAGATCTAACTGATATTCCAAGTTCATAGGAAATATGGGATGTAGTTAAGAAACTCAAAGCTAATAAAGCTCCAGGACCAGATGGTTTTCCTGTGAGTTTTTTTAAACATAATTGGGACATAGTTGGACCACAAATGATCTCAGTAGTTCAAGATTTTTTTAAGAATGGAAAACTTCATCTAGGTTTAAACCAAACCTTTCTCTTCTTAATTCCTAAAGTTAAAAATCCTCAGACTCCTGCAGATTTCAGACCAATTGGTCTCTGCAATACACCTTATAAAGTGATAGCAAAATTGTTAGCCAATAGACTCAAAAAGTCTTTAGAAAAAATTATATCTCCTTTGCAGTCTGCATTTCTTTCTTCAAGACAAATCTCAGACAACATTATTGTTGCTCATGAGATGGTTCTTTCTATGAAGAAAAGTAGGAAAAAAATAGGGAATATATGAGCAAAAATAGATATGTCCAAAGCTTTCGATGGAGTAAATTGGAAATTCTTAATTAAAACCCTACAATCCTTTGGTTTCTCTGAACAGTTGTGTAACTTAATATTCCAATGCATCTCTACATCTTCTATTTTTGTCTTATTGAATGGCAGTCCTTGTAAAGAATTTAGACCTTCGAGAGGTATTAGGCAGGGAGATCCTTTATCTCCCTACTTCTTCATTCTTTGCATGGAAGTTTTCTCCAGACTTCTTTGTCACTTAGAAAACACTAAACAAGTTCCGGGCATTAAACTAACACCAAAATCTCCACCAATTTCTGACTTGTTTTTCGCAGATGATCTTTTACTCTTCACTAAAGCTGATCTAGGTAGTTGTAAAAACCTCTCAGATGCAATTAATCTGTTTAGTGACTCTTCAGGGCAAGTCATAAACTTCACTAAGTCGGGATTGTTCTTCAGTAAAAAAGTTCATTGTAAACACCAAGGAATTATAACTAGGCTGATGAAGATAAAGAGAATCAACATCAAAGATACACATCTAGGAGTCCCTCTCTTTGTAGCTAGATCAAAATTAAAATCTTTTGACAACATAATTGAAAAAATGGAACAAAAAGTCAAACAATGGTTAACAAAAATTCTATCTCAGTCTAGCAAAATTGTTTTAAACAAATCAATTCTCTCAAGTGTGTCTATTTTCAGCATGGGTTGCTTTGTTTTACCAAAAAAAAATTACAAAAAAGAATAAATAACATCCAAAGAGATTATTGGTGGGGAAAAATACAAATTCTAAAGGCATTTACATCAAAGCTTTTGATTTTCGGTGTAAACCAATTAACCAGGGAGGTTTGGGCTTCAAAGAAGCTAACAAGGTTAAGCAAGCCATGATTAGTAGGATACATGGAGATTAGTTAGCAGGCCAGATGACTTATGGGCCAAAAATTTGAAAGGAAAATATTAAAAAAAAAACGGGTGTTTTACACTCAAAAAAGAAATCTTCAGCCTCTTGGATATGGAAATGTATACTATAAGGAATTGAACACATAAAGAAATATAGTTTTGGGAGGTAGGAGATGGTTGTTCTATCAACTATTGGGATGATAGATGGATCCCTAATAGGAACCAACCTCTGGCTAATTCAATTACCAGATTTTCTAATATAACACTTGTGTCTGATTTGATCAATCATGACACAAAAAAGTGGAATAAATCATTGCTACACTCTTTCTTTGACAATTCTTTAGTGATTGAAATTTTGAGTATAAGACTTTACGCCTCCAACAATGGAAGACTAAAAAAAGATAAACTAAGATGGATGCTCACCAGAAATGGAGAGTTCTCAGTCAAGTATCTATATGCTAAATTACTTAACCCTTTGGGATCAGTTTATACTGAAACCAAGAAATTTTGGCAGGGTCTTTGGCGAATGGATACATCGCAAAGAATAAAGCTTTTTACATGGAAATGTCTGCAAAACATTTTACCAACTAGAGAGAAATTAGGCTTTATTCTTGATGTGGAAACTCAGTGCATTTTCTGCAAACATGCAATTGAATCTACTTATCATTTGTTTTTTTACTGCTCTTATGCTAAAGCTGTCTGGAATCTTACACCAATGGCAAATCAGGGAGTAACTTCTACCACTCATAATATCTCGTTTTTAGATAAATACAATGAATGGTTGACAGGGGACATCAATTCCATATCCATGGCTCTAGCAGCAACTAAATGCTGGTTCATATGGAAGGAAAGATGTCTGAGAGTCTTTGAGAAACAGGAGAGAACACCTGAACAACTAGCTACAGATATTTCGAGACACTTTGCTTATTGGCATCCGCAGACTACCATTATTGTTAACACAATAAAAACAGTCTTACAACCTACTTGGAAACTCCCTACTAGAAATTGCATTAAACTGAACTGTGATGCTTCTTGGATTTCAAAAGACACTAATGCAGGTTTTGGTTGTGTTCTTCGTAATTGGCTAGGAAAAAGGCGAAGGAGCAGCAATGGGAGTCTTCAAAGCATCAACACCTGAAGAAGCGGAGGCTCTAGCTCTTCTGCACACAACCAAATGGGTCATTCAAAATAATATGCAAAATCTGGTCATAGAGGGAAACAATCAAGCAACTATCAAATTTCTGCAAGGGACAGAGGTTTCAGTTCAATGGCAAAGCATTGCTATCCTGGAAGAAGTTAAATCTGAAGCAGCAAAACTTTTCTCTTTTTTGGGCTTTAAACATGTTGACAGGAGAGCTAACAAAGTAGCAGACTTTCTAGCAAAGAAGTCAGGAAAAGAAAATGCTACTGCCTGTTGGTTACATTATGCACCTTTATTTTTACTTCCTTCAATTTGCTTATGACTCTGTCAAAGCACAGTATGATTGTAATGATCAAAATTCTTTTGTAGCTCCTACTGATGTTGTTAATTCTGCAGATTCAGTCACCAGCAGAACAACCTCTAATGGGTTGATTCCAAATGGGACTGAATCAAGGGATTAACACTCTTCTTGGTAATATATCTTACTTTCAAAAAAAAAAAAATAACCGAGGCAAAAAAAAAATAATAACCAAGGCAAAAGCCATGTTCAAACAACAAAGAGAGAAAAGCTAAAAAATGCTACACACTAATCAAACAACCAACCAAGCTACAAATTTGGACAAGCACAACATCAAAATTTCTTGTTAGCTGAATTTCTTTGTCCCCTGCCAAGATGTTCGATACTGGCCTTATCCTTCACCCCTAATCTTCCGAGCTCCCTTTCCTTCTTTGATAGCTAAAAAGGAACTTAATTTCTTCCTAATTCTAAGTCTGATAAATGATCAACAGCCACGTTATGGTATCTCCTTTCCAACTCCTCCGGCCCCTTATTTTCTTGTACCACTAGTACCAAGATTAATACACCAATCACGAAAATAACAAGACCAACTACTATTGTTGTTAACTTACTCCATTGATAAGATCCCCACAGTAATTCCAAACTAGAGGAAGATTCTTCGTTCCCATCAATTCTTTCCTTGTACAAAATAAAATCTCCTCTAGAATCCAAGGTTGCTCTATATATATAATCATCCTCGTTAACATTATTACTAGTTTCGTCTTCATAAAGTATCTCACTTGTTGCACCATTAGAGTTCACAATATGTAGCACACCTGCAGTGTTTAAATTCAGGGTTGCCGGTGGAGATTCTGGTCGCCCAAACCAAGGCTCACTAGATATTCGTGCTTGAAACTCATCATAAGCATTGGATACGATAACTGCACCTTCAGCCTTATCTATTGATATTTTGTACTCCCCTGAATTGGAGATTAGATGATCAACTCCTCCAAGCTTTAACTTTTGACCGCCGAGAAGTGTATCAGTAGGATAATCAAAACTTTCCCAAACAATTTGAGAATCTGAACCATATAACACAAAGTTGCCATTATCATGCAGCTTCGCATATGACACTGTTTCTGGTGCATCCGGCAGCAAAGGTTTCTCTCTATTGTCGGGTAGTATCCTCAGTACCAACTTTCCTTCCCTGGTAAAGAAAATCCAAGACGGTTTGTCCACAACCGGAATAAGATCTTTATGATTAGCAGTCCAAACTAGTGTTTGGTGAGATGATTTGACAAACCATATACCAACAGTATACTGATTAGGTGACCATGGTAACTGGTAGAAGCCAAAAGCAATGTTACCCGAAGGAGAAAGCCAGTAAGGACTAGCATCATTCATAGAAAGAGATGAACCTCTTGTTATGTTGGTGACGGAAGGAGTATCATTCAAAGATGAGGATTCAACAACTAGTAACAATAAGAACAAGGAGAGAATTACCTGGAGAAACTTCATGTTTAGATTGATGAAAGAAAAGAAGATTTGTTTGTGGTTATAAGGCAGCAGTGATCACTTCTTTATATATAGGTTCAAAAGTAATACGACTTCGAAACTGACAAGGAACTGCTAAATTCTAAATCTAAACCAGATTCTAAAAACTGGATCAGATCAGAATCCGGAAACCCACGCCCTTTCGATCAACTTTGGCTATATGAACATTAGTTGCTTCTCGTTTTTTTTTTTGGATTCCATAAGATGTTATCACAAAATACACCAATTCTTTTTTTGTACAAGTACTGTGCACAGAAGTTTTTTTTATTTTATTTGGCAGTTTGTCCAGTTTTCATTCATAAATACAGTAGTATTGGAACCCCTCCTAATTACTGTTGTTATCTGCCGTAACACTTCAAACTTTCGTTTCTTTTATTACAAATTTTCAGCCAAAGTTAAGGTTACACAGTGAAGGCATATGCATCTAAA
>JAJJWW010013363.1:0-68750 GCA_023531295.1 Papaver armeniacum
TCTTTTCCCAACAAAAGGACTTTAAGGATTTTGCTATTATTTTAGCATGTTTTGGGTGGATTTAGGCTAAAATAAATTCAGTTTCACGTAGATTCACCATTTGACCCGTAATTCCCCAAATTGAGCTAAAATGTCTAAAAGGTTTTTAGCTTCCCCTAAATCCGCTTTGAGTGAATGAAAGCAGTCATCAGCAAAGAAAGATGGAAATTGTAGGGGCATGATTGTTTATTTTAATTAGGAAATTCTTTTCAGTGTCGCTTTTCCAGAAGCCTGGAGGACTTCCATGCTTGATTAGAAAGATACGGCGATAAAGGTCCCCTTCTTAGTAGGCCCCTAGAGGTGGAGAAAATTGGGCAGGAGAACCGTTTAGCGGAACGGAGTAGGTAGTTGTGGATATGCATTGGGAGATTAAGTTTATCCATCAGATCATAAAACCAAGCGAAGATAGAGCATTTTTATAAAAATACCACTCCACTCTATCAAAAGCTTTTGATAGATCAATCTTGAGGAGCAAAGATATCCTTTTTCTTCTTAGACTTTTTCATTAGTGTATCGGTTAAGTGGTATGATAATATTGTCCGTTATTTGTCTTCAGGAAGAAAAGCTGATTGGTTTGGAGAAATTAACCTATTTAGGATGGGTTTTAATCTATTCGCTAGAATTTTGAAATTAGCTTATAGATTGTATTGCGAGGTGATCGGATGAAAATCCGCCGGAGTTTGAGGGTGGAGATTTTGGGAATAAGAGTAATGAATGAATGGTTAAATTCCTTTTCCATAAGCCTGTCAGGAAAAATTCTTGTGTAGAATTAATTATGTAAGGTAGATTATGTCCCGGTTTGCTTTAAAAAAGCCGGTTGGAAACCATCCCGAGCTGGAGCGCCCCCAAGGGTTCATATTGGAGAGGATTGACCATATCTCTTCTTTTGTAGGAATTTGGATGAGAAAAAGAGTTTTCGACTCAGACACGCAAGGTTGAATAATTCCTTTGGATCAACATTGTAATTTTTATTTGGGAAGCGCCAATTTGGGAAAAATGATTGATGAGGAGAGAGTTGATTTGGTCCGTCTGAAATCCGAGCCAGAAGGATCTACGGGGAATGGTGCATTTAATTTTTCTATTAGAGCGGAGGCATGAAATATTACGTGTTTTGATCAAATTCCTTAAAAAATTTATCTCTACGAGTTGGTGGTAGTAATCATTTTGATTTTATACCACTTTCTAGTTGACTTGGAGATCTTTGAAAATATTTATCTTAAACAATGTTTAAGGAATTGTGAATATTATCTTCTTTTTTTGTAAGGTTTTAATATTTTTATGGATATTCAGAAAAAATCATTATTCCTTGTGCCAAATCCCAGTGAGGATTTGAGGCTTGAGGAAAAGTTTTGGGAGGCAGGTTGGAAGAGTGAGAGTTCAGAGGCTTGACTCGATTTTAGGGAGTCGGGTGGAAAGCCAAGATCGAATGCATCTAAAGGTTTTTTAATCTTTTGGTTTCGGATTGGTATCTAAAAGGATAGGGTGTGGTCAGACCCTACTCGAGTTAAATGACTAACCTTTGTATTTGGGAAAAATTGTATCCATTGATATGATGTTAGAGCTCTATCTATCCTTTCGCAAATGTTCGCGTCTCCGTTTTATTTATTTGACCATGTGAAGGGCGCCTTCATATCCGCGTCTTGTAGTCCCCGAGAGAATCCACAATCTGTCTAACAAAGTTTTACTACTTGAACTTGTACTATTTCCACCTTGCTTTCTGTTGGGTCAATTATGTTCAAATCTCAATCGGGGTCCATGGTTTTGGATTTGGCTCGCTAAATTTTGAATGTGAGTCCATTGTATTATCTTACTCTCGGCCTCATTTGCACCATAAATACATGTTAATTCGAACTCTTTATCATCATAAGTACCCTCAAAATGACACACATTAAGCGGGTGACACTAATTTTAGTTCTACATTGTTATGCAGGCAATTGCTAACTTAGCTATTCCCCACGAGATGGAATTATGAACCAATCAAAAAATTTTGATTTTTTAAAATAAGATCCATTTTATCAAAATGAGCTTTTGTTTAGAAAGAAATACTACATCTGGTTTTGAAATTAGTATACAAATGGCAGGATGTCTTTAGTTATTAGGTTCCTAACCCAATTCATGATAAATTTTGAATTTTTTGAATTAAGAAAAAATAAGAGTTAAAATTGAAACAGATTACTCAAAATGAGCTGAAAGCAACAAAGAAAACAAAGGATTTAGGGAGGAAACCAAAGGAACTACATTGGAGGATACTACCGCTAAGAAGATACGAGCGGGGCGAGAGCTTATATACGGGAATGCAAATAACAAAAGAGAGTCACAAATTGAGGCGAAATGAAATACAAGGAACAATGTTCAAAAGCTAAAAATTCGCACGAGTTGCACAAATTTGGTCCCCTCTTATCTAGACCAATCAAGGTTTATGGATCGATCTAAGATTATAAAAACACTTGTAAAATTCAAAAGTCAGCAAGGTGCGAAATGTTTGTGTGATACGCAGAAACAAGATTCTTGTATAAATTCTTTGAGAGGCTTCTAATTCTTAAACTACCCAGGAAAAAAAAGTTTAAATGCCGGTATAGCACGACCGGGATGCAACAATAAACTTAATGAAATACAGTACTAGAACTAGAAAGCTTCTGGTCACTGATTAAAAAAACAAAAACATATAAAGATAACTAAGATAGCAGTGAAACAAAATCTGAAAGCACTAAGGATTAGCTACTAAGCGAAAAGCAAATACCAAACTAAAAGTAAAAGCAATCAAAATTAAAATAGTAGCATGAGAAAACTTTTGGGCCACGATGGTAGATATCCTGAAATTCTTAACTTTAGTTATGCTGTTGCATTGAGATCGGTTTCTAGATAGACTATTCTTCCTTTGATTTTGCCTTGGTGTTACCACTTGAAGAATCCCCTTTGAACCATTGATGAGGAAATTCTTCAAAGTCTTGATTGATTCCTCAATACCACGATTTCAACTTGGCTTGGATTGGGAGGAGCCCAAAAGTCAATTCCGAGGCCATCTAACCTTGGCCTTTTTGGAGCGGGAAGAGGGTTGTCCCAATGGAAATAACTCGCATAGAGGACGGTTCACGAGGTAAAAGCGGTGCTATCGGTATTACTCTGGCTGCTGAGAAGATGAAGCCTCACTCCAAATGTTAGTTGCAAAATTGAAAGGGTTACCGGGCTGTCTCTCTTGAATGACCTTCCACATATAAGAATCCTTGTTTTTAATAGCGGGAGACAATTTGAGCGAGAGGGTAAATATCCTCATGATCGGCACTACTAACTTGTGGAAGTAATGATCCATTTTGATTTTCTTTATCATCATCTAATTGAGATATGTAGTCATGACAAGTTACCTCGGTTTGCCTCTTGCTCCCGGAGGAGCTGGATATAGAGTCTCGAGATAATTCCATTTGTCTTGTACCGTCATTGGGCATATCGTTTTGTTGCAAAACCACTTCTTCTTTTGCATAGCAAGTAACACTTCATCTGCATGTGCTTGATTGACTTGATTGATGTTGGGCAAGATCGGCTTGAATGCGGTTTTCATCTTATGACAATTAAATCAGTATTCACAAAAGTTACATGGGAAATTGTGAAACTCAAAGTAAGCGGGTTGACATAACCTAATTCATTTTGCATGGTCAGACCTTAATCTACTGCCTAAACCTAATTCTTGCTCTGACAATGATAGAGAAACTTCCATTTCTTTTCTAGCCGGGTAAGAGAAAGATAAGATCTCTCTCCATACGATAAGTATCTCTGAGATTATCACTTGTGACTTTGGTGGTGATAAATTGCTAATAGTAATGAAGAACATCTCCTCGATTCAGGTACCAATCTTTAAGTCATCGAGTATCTTCCCACCTCTTGATACTACAGAATAAGTCACCAAAAACTCTTCTTGTGGCCAAATTCAAAACCCTCTGCATCTCATAATCATGTTGAAATCTTATGATATAAATCCACTCACTAGCTTTTCTGACTGAGAGTCCTCCATGAATCTCCCATTGAAATAACAGTGCATTTTTACATCCCAATGGTTTCTTTCTCTTGGTTCGGCAAAAGTTGTCGAGATAATTTGTCCATAAAGATGTGTGTTACGGTATCTTGATGGAATGATTTCATTAATATCAAATTGCCTTCCATTTCTCGATTAAATTTGTTAAAGTTGGTTGGTAAGTTGAGAAACATCACCATACCGGCTTGCAAACATGGTGATACAAAGAAACTGACAAAAGCTTCTGGGGTGTTGAATTAGAAATTGCAAGATAGTGAAACAAAGGTGTTGAAAGATTTCTTAACATGTATGAAAAGGCATTTGTGTTGCTTATGTATTTCAACTTCATCTTCAAGAGTATTTATAGCACAGATTCATCAACAGGGGGATAAATAAGTTTTGGATTCCATAAATTAGTATTGTAATCTCCACTTTACCCGGCGTGTTGGGAAAAGGATAATCGGAGCATAATTAGTAAACATGGGAAGAAATTCACCGGGTGTATGAATTATGGATGGGTTTCTTACGGATGTCAATAGAAATTATTCTAATCACTCCATTATCAAAAATTTAATCGGTTTATCGAGACCCGGTATTAAAATCTTGTCCTTTCAATCGATACAACTTGAAAGAAACAAATTCAAATCATTACACGATAAAAAGAGGCTAAAGTTTGGATGAGTCGTGTGGATTAAGGTTGAATCGAGAGCGAATCTATTCAAATCCTATTTTCTTTTGCTTCTTTTAATCGATTTCTCTTCTTTTCACCATCTGTTCTTCATCTTCGTTAACATCACCCACTAATTTAGTTGATTTTGCACTTTTTTAAATAAGCGGATCTCAAAACCAATTCGTTATTTTAGCTTTTCCATCAAAAACAACTTGAGGCAAAATCAAATCATTGTACGACAATATAGAAGCGAGGATCGAAGAGACCCATGAAAAGTGGATTAAAACCATTAAAATCTATAAAAAATCCTCTTTTTGAATCTTTTAATCTGTTTTTCAATTTCATCTCTTTCTTCATCTTCGGTTGTATCACCCACTGATTGTCTATCGTTGAAAGCATGATCTCAAAATTTAGCGAACCATGAATTCATTGACATGGTTACCATCGAGCCCAAGAAGCGGCCGATTAGCCGCTCATGGCGAAAATTTTCGAGAAACTCGAAGAAAGCTTAGGTTTTCGTGGGAAAGCGCTAAGTGGTTTTCTCGGGCAGGTTGTCTATGAATGCATGTGTAAATTTTACTATTGCTCGAAGCGACAAAGGATGAAATTGGATGGTGGCCATGGCGGGTGTTATGAGTCGTGTAAATATCCATCATTATCTCATCAATTTAAATAACAGGTCCATTGTTATTTGTTGAATTACTTGATCTAGTGATGTTTGCATGATTAACCAATCATTATCAACTTTCAAGTTATGCTTCAAAAAAAATAAAAAAATCAACTTTCAAGTCTATTATCGTTTTAAATCGAAGTCCATAGTAGCGTGAGCGTCGAAGCGATTGAAACATATTAGAAATGTTAGTTTCTAGATTGTGCACGATTATACATTGCTTTTGTTTATCGATAGCTAGCATTGACTAGTGTAATGGCGCGGCCTGCTTGATTTTAGCGGGGTGGATCGATGCAGATCAAAGTTCTATTGCTTAAAAAGGATAAATTTTTATGCTTGATTATACCAAAGTATACACGTATAACTCTTATTCGTTATCTCTGAAAATCAAAAGCTAGTTATCGATTGAGAATCACGTACATACGGTCATACAAATGCATCATACGACTTGTGCCCTTATTAAAAAAATAACGAAGTCGGATGTGTATTAATCTGGGCACATTATTCCGTTCAATTCTTGAATAAAGACTTCATACAGGCAATGTGAGTTAGTTTAAAACAATTTATATCAACTTTCATAGCTCGATGGTCTGTCTGTGATCGAAACGACCACGCACAATGTTCTCTACATGTTCTAAGCTTTCTTATTGATTCACACAACGGGTCATAGATTTACACTTACACTCGGATACATATCTATTACAAATGTTGGCTTCTAGAATATCCTAGTTTCTATTTGAAACATGTCTGTGAACATTATTCGATTGTCTTATGTAATTTGATTTGATACGTAATATAAAACCAAGACCAAGAAGAGGCTATATACGTTTATTTACTAATTATTGATTGAAAAATGATCTTAGGTGAACTGGGTCTCTTGTCATTTTATGTGGAGTAAACTTTTGTAACTAGCTCGATTGCGGAATTATATATAGTAAACTAAATTTGTTTTTATACGGCGATTGACTTAAAATGTAGAATGTTTGTCTGAATGCAAATGAGGATAGCGCTAGAAATTCTATGTATTTATTTAATACTAGAATTGAAAGATAAGCTTATGCACGTAAGGAGTGCTTGGACAACTACAATCAACTTTGAGTACGTAAGAAAACGCAAGATAGGATATCCACGACATTACCATTTTCACAAAATTGGTCAAAAAGACCAAAATCAATAATTCTGGGTGAAAAAGACACTTAGGTTTTGATCTCTTGTTTTAATAGCCAAAAATTAAAAAGATCTTGTTTAAATGGACAAAATTTAAAAATGATGAGGATGCTTGATTTCATCCTGTCCATTTTCAAATATTTTTTCTTATTTTTATTTTACAGGATGCATCCAGTTTCATCCTTGCTATTTTTAAGTATAAGTCGGGATGAATCCGGTTTCATCCTTGCTATTTTTTTTTGGCTATTTCACCGTCTTTTTTTTTAAAATCTATTTGAGCAGAGTGTTTTAAATTTTTTGACAAATGACCCATTTTCTCTTACATTTTCTTATTTTATATGTTTAGAGTCATCAGGTGTGTGCCACTCAACAGAAAAACATGTTCCACGACACAATGATATAAAATTGAAATGCAAAAACGTTTGCGAAAAACATAAACTTAATTTAATCTATAGAGGTCCATCTAAAATGGCTGCCACTGTAAAATGCAGCGTTGTGACATTTTCATTTTGAAAAATGAAGGTAAGATGCGTTTTCTTACAGCATTTTTATGTGGTTGAAGTCCATGACTAATATCTAGAGACGGCTGACATGTTTAGCTGAATAATTTTCTCCAAATTTCTGTTCGTTCTTAAATTCTGAACTAGTAGAGTAATATCAAGGGCATTCGGTCGCTGCTGCCGATTTAACTACCCGGCTACCCTTCCCTAAGTGTGCTGGGCTGCGTTCTCTATTTAGGGGATTTTGTGGTTCTTTCGAAATTATAACCTATGGGCTTTTAGACGAAACTGTTCAGATTTGTTAAGATTTGTAAGCCCGGTATTTTCCCAATGGGCTTTAGTGTGTTCGTCAGCCCAGTCTTTTCCCTTACAGATTTGTCCAGATTTAGGAGCAATAGGAAGGAAGCATATTTGAGCATCAGAACAATATAGAGGGAGCAAAACGGTTCGGAATGTATCCAACTTTTCTCTAGTTCCAACACTGACATACAATGTGCAAGAAATTTCACGAATTTCACGATTTAACAGATCTAACCGGTTAAATCGTGGAAACATGGGACACTCCTTTGTTTTGTTTTTGATATCAGGAAGTTATAGGGCACATTTTAGATGTCCCTGGTAAAGGAAAAAGACGAAGAATCACAGTCCTACAATAATTCTCGTATTGGACAAACTAATAAGTCCGTCTTGTAGCCGTATTGTCCATGTGATTGAGACGTCAATTCGTAGACTCATAATGCATGAGAGAGATGGGGAGGCGTCACAAATATAGGATTCTTTTTTTAATCAATATGGATTGGGATGAATCTAGTTAAATAGCTCATTTTGGATACATTGATACTGAAAATGTATATACATTTAGGCTCATTTCCCTATCGCATATCGAAAAAAATGCGGTTTGACGCCATGTGGCATGGCAAATAAGTTTGCCCATTTATGGTGAGTATATGGCAAATTTGATTAAAAGCATATAGTATTTATATTTAATTGTGTTGAGTTGTTTTAATGAATAAAATATATATTTGTATTTGTGTAGTGTGGTATTTATAAAAGTTTAGTATTATAATATATTAAGTGGACCACTATAGATATAAAAATATATTAGAAAAGTGAAAAAATAGGAGAGAATGAGAGATTATACATATATATAAAATTACTTGGAAATATTCTGACTATCGCTGGAGATGGTCTGACCATCGCTCGATGAAAAGACCATCGAGAGATGGAGTCTCTATCGCCCGATACATGTAGGATCAGAATATCGCGACATCAATACTTTGCGAGATTAATAAATGACGATATCGCGAGGGAGTCACAGAGAAGTAAAATAAATGGCCAATGAATGAATGACACACAGAAAGGAACATGAGAAGAATGTGAAGACTTAGCGAGATTTAGGAGTGTCGCGAGAATTTGTATATGTACATTTGCGACACTTCGCGAGTTGTTAAAAGAAAATAAAGGACAGTTTATTTGTCATCCAGTGTATTACCCTATATAAAGGGTTGAGTCAGTCTGTTGTAGGGGGGATGCTCTTTGAATTGTTAAGCAAGTCATTAGGAGAGAGAAAAATTTAGAGTGATTGTAATTTCTTTAGCTATGTTCTATCTTCCTTTGTAAACATTTCAAGAAAATAATCAATAAAATCTATAGTTATTCATCTTCAAATGGATTAGTTGAGTAAATTCTAGTGAGGGGTGTAGTGTGGGATTTCTGCAACTACATATGCGCTAAACAGGGGACGAGTAGAAGATCAACCTTGTGAATTGAAAGAATCGGGAGTAACAAGAAAGAAATTTGAATAATTTTCAACAATTTACTAAAATTGAGAAATGGCTAGAAGAAGGAATGCGTCGGAACAACCAACAATTGTAAGGAGAAGCGGGAGATTAGGCGGGAGAAAGGAGAAATGAAGTAGGTGAACCATCAGAATAAACGCAAGAGATAGAGAAGAAGGTCAAATTCAACCACCAATTCAACTAACAATTCAACAAGCACCAAATAGAGTAATAGATTATGATAGGGTGAGCGTGCATACATGGAGATCAGATTCTATGGAAGAAAGAGAAGAAGTGCAACAATTGATAAATAATGGACAAGAGGAGAGAAATCAAGAATAAATGGGAGAAACAGCTCATAGAAATGAAGAAATCATGGCATTAGAAACGTTGAGACAAACAATACATGAAGAAAGGCGATTAGAAGCGGAAGAACGCGCAAATTTAACAAGGCAAAACCATGAGTTAAGAATGGAAAATATGAGGTTGCGGCGAGTAGGAGGTTGAGAAGTAATACGGATCAAAGGTGGGGATCGGTTAGAGATGATATGAGGAGAATATTACCTGTAGAAAATGTTAATGAAGAAAATCTAGAAAGAGAGCCAAATCTCGGTGAAGGATGTTGCGAAAGAAGGGAAGTGGTGTGTATTCCACGTCCCGAGATTTTCTGAGAATGACCAAAATAATGGAAATCAAGGAAATAGGCGACGAGAATAGTCAATTGGTGAAGAAAATCGGGAAGAAGGAAGAAGAATATTGCATGGGAGAGAAACACAGAGGAAACAAAAGGAGATTGAAGATGACATCGAAAAGCATTATATTGAACAAGCGCGTCTAGCTTGCGAAAGGGAAAGATTAAGAGTAGAAATGGAATAACAGGGTGGAGGAAGCCATTCGGAGAACAATCATGACAATCGAGAAAGAAGGCGCGAGCAAAATCGCAACAATAGAAATATCAATGAAGAGTATGAAAGAATACAAAGGAGGGTGATAGACAACCAAGAAGAGAAAATGATAGATACAATGGTGTACGAATTCGTGAACGAGATGGAGGAGAAAGTCGCAGAGAAAGAAGAGAAGAAAATCTTCGAACAAGAAAGTCAAGATAGACATGAACGCAGAAGGAGAGAGGCAGAGCTAAAAAGACCCATAAATTCGAACCCTGATGTAAATGAACAAATCTTAAGAGAGTTGGCAGAGATGAGAGGAATATTGAACAATAGAAGAGGAGGAGGAATATTGAACTAGGGGTTGACAATCGCATAAGTTTTTGGAAGGATAATTGGGTAAGCTGAGCTTCTTTAGCTCAGTTTTTTGCAATAACTTTTTAAGCATCTTAAACCAAATCTTCAACTATGACTCAAGTGTTTGACCACACCTCCCAACATTGGAACTTGGGCATTACCCGTCGAGTTGAAGATAATGTTATATCTGACTTATCTGCCACTCGACATATTTTAAATACCAAAAATTTAAAACCAAACAATGCCAACGACATTCGAGTTCGAAAAAATTTACATAAGGAATAGATCTTCTCGGTTAAAAAACGTTATAATTGGTCAGGAAAACTAATATTCATGAAAACGAGCAAGGTTGTTTGCATCCCAAAAGATTGTGGTCGAATTGTCTCCCCCTAAGGTCTTTGGTCAGTCTCGAAGGAGAACATACTTCCTCAAGATTAGCCATGCAAAAGAGGATAAAAAGTTCGGGTCAATCATTGTTATCTTTGTGTGAACGATGGAAAGACCGCCAGCCATTTGCATGATGTTGCATTGCTCAGTTTTCAGTCAAGTGTGGAACTTCTTTCGAGTCGAATTCAACCTCTTTCAGGTAATTCTACATGCGATCTCACCTGCTCTTCGTACTTGACTCGTTTCTAAAAATAAATCTTGAAAATCATTGGTGATCAAAACTTTGCTAATCGCCTTGTTTGGACACTATATAAAAAGAGGAACAATCATGGCTTCAGTGATAAATCTTTAACCTTAGCTAAGTTGACTCAAAAAAAATCAAGTATACTATGGGCTATGATATCTCAAACATGCAATGTCATAGCTTGTTGATCGTTTCGTGTATGTTTTTGGTATTTTTATTTTTTTATTGGTACATTTGTACTAGGTGTTCATGCTTCTCTTTCTAATAATATATAGTTACCCGGAAATGCTAGCCCCTACCGATTCCTTCCGACAAAAATCCCGCCTCTCACAAAGACATGGACCCAACTTTCACCCACTAATAATCCCAATGCGGAGAGAAGGTGACCCTAAACCGTCGGATCTCCTGTCGGGATGCTTTGTGGGAGTGATAGACGGTAGGTGTAGCACTCCCTAGTTTACCCATAAAATTTTAAAAAGACGGTAATTTTTGGAGCTTCTTTGCTTACACGAAAGTCAATTTTTTTTCTTTTTATGATGGAAGCACAAAAACTAGGCCTAACAATTCAAAATTGTTGAACAATCAACAATTTTCATATCTTGTTCTTGTGCATAAAAAGTGCCATAATCTATTTTTTTTTTAATGGAAAAGATAATATACTGAACTTTAAGCGTTATACATCATAATGTTTTGACCCTTTATAATTCCTCCTAAAACAGTAGATTTCAACATAGTAAGTGAGGATCGGTAGACACAAAAGACTTTTCTTCTCACGACTCCATTTAGCCAATTCACCATTAGTATCTCTAGGTACATATTTAAGATCAACATCTTTAGTTAGCACCCGAAAATGTCATCACATCCTCGAGAATTACCCGTGTTCTCCAATCACGGTTGGATGACTTATTGTTCCAAACTGATACAACTTCTTTTCAGGTATACTACGATATTGATGACAAAAACATTTAACCCCGTTGCCCATTCCACTTTGCTCTTTGAATAGCTAATGCTTTTCGCGGACGCCGCACTTTTCGTGGTATTTTCTTCGAAAAGAATCGAATATCGAGTTATCATATTGTTTAACCATTGGACAATACCAATGCCATATGAGCCATCTAATTCTTCAAACGAAGCATCAACATAAAATACATTTTGTTTGTGTTCATCCAAAATGCCTGATTGCGACTATTTTGATCTCTTCCCAAATGTTCTTTACACGGTCATTCCTATGGAATACATCTCCCATTCTTATATGAATTTTCGTATCCTCTTAATACACTCAATTGGATTTGGTTTGGATTTGTTAAACACAACAGAGTTTCGATGATCCCAAATATGCCAACAAATGATACTAAAAATTTCCTTCAAATCTTTTAAAGAATTGGAAAACCAAGATTTAATCCAATCTAGGAAATCATTGTTATAACTAGGCATTGGAATTCCCAACCCAAACCATACTGCCCTAGAAAAGGAACAAGAGGTTAAAATGTGGGCAGAAAATTCATCATGAGCATCATTACATAAAACACATCAAGGACCCACATGCTTTAAAACACCATGCATTTTTTGCCTTAAGTGGAAACACATCTGCAGCCATCTTCCAAACAAAAAAATTAATAAGGTAGAATTTTCATATGCCAAATTTGGAGCCAAAATTTATCTAAATTAGAATTGTTTTCATTTGATAAAATCCTATATGCCGATCTAGTAGTGAACTCTCCGTTCCTATTTCCTATCCATCTTAATCGGTCCCGATTATTTGTGTTCACATAAACAGATTTATCTGTATTTGCAATGTTGGGAGAAAAACAGAGTCAATAAGATTGACATTCCAACCTCCATTTGCATCCATAAGATAAGAACGTACTTGATATCCTCATGTTGCCAATTATGCAAGACGCCAATGTTAGGAATCCAATTATCACTAGCAATAAGGATATTTCGACCACTACCGACTTCCCAAACACTATTGTTTTTTACCACTTCTAATCCTTTCCAGATACTAGTCCAAATCCAAGACACATTGTACGACTATTCTTGTGAAATGGATGAGGTCTAGGAAAGTATTTTCCTTTAAGCAGTCTAACCCACAGAGCATTAGGGTTATTCAGTAACCTCCAAGCCAGTTTATCAAGAAGAGATACATTCATTTTATAAGGGTTTTTGATACCTAGACCACCACGTGTTTTAGGAGTACAAATGTTACACCAAGCTTTCGGGTAATAAGCTTTTTTAGGATTATCTTTATTCCACCAAAAATCACGTCGAATTTTGTCAAACTAATCTAAAACAGAAGTCGGAAATTCAAAACATTGCATTTGATAACAAGGATAAACAGATAAAGTTGAATTAATAAGCACAAAATCGCCAGCTTGAGACAACAGTTTAGCTTTTATAGCTTTCTCAAGTAGAGGTTCAAAATTCAAAGCTCTTTGTCTAGCGAAAAACAGGGGGCCTAAATATTTCTCGTCTTTAGAAAAGTGCCATAATCTATCGATTGAACGAACTATTAAAGTTTTAAAGAAACATGATAAGATACTTGCAACAAGTTACAAACAAGATTAAGTATCTCTTAATTAAATTAATTAATCATTAAAACAAGATTTAGATCCAAAAAAAGCATCCAATTTTCGTCCTTTTCTTTTTTCTTTCACCATCTTTTGTATAACCGAGCTCAACTATCGATGTCACTCCCTATGGGCCATGAACTGTGCGCCATCTCTATCTCCACTTCTAATTCTACTTCCTCTCGTGCTCTTTTCGTCTCCTTGTCTCGTGTGCTCGTTAAAATACCGACTCTTTTTTATTTTTGTTTTATGACATGTCAGTCCATCCCCACGTGGAGCCCGCCTCGGATACCCCGGCCTTCTCCCTCTTTGCTTTATTAAATTCGATTTCAATTTCCAATATTACCCCTTTTGTTGTGACTTTGTATCAGTAGATGTACACCAAGCGAACCAACTTCGTCCTTGTGAATCTATGATTACCATATCAAGTAATGGCACGATGCGTAATATAACAGTACTCAGTGTTGTTGGGTTTTGCTAGAAAACAGAAGACTAGTACAGTATTAATTTTTGATTTACGTACAAACTAAATTAAGTAGGTCCTCTTATCTTGTATCCATTATACATGTTAAGGTTCACTAAAACAACAATTTCTTGCATTGGAAACAAGATTTGTTTGTTTTTGTATCAAAGCAACAATTCTTTGCGTTGGGAACAAAATTTATTGTTTTGGTCTAAGAAAAACCATTTTAGTAGAATAAACAAAAAAACCCAATTTCCAAAGACATAAAATAATTCTTATTAAACCTTAACATGTATACGAGTATACAAGTTAAGAAAAGCCTTATCGGGATCGTAGTTCGCTGTGAATTATTGACACAAAAAAAGAAAGATCTTTTTTTTTTTTCGCAAAAATGCCATATAGTTTTTTTTTTTATTACCAAAACCATCAATTTGTAAAATAAGCTTTACCCACTCAGCCATTCTAGTACTGGAATGGTGATAACGAATTTTGGTTTATCATACGATTGAGTGGGTGAGTTCACTAAACTCATACGGCAATCTTAATCGAATAACAGAAATGATCAGTAGTATTGGGGTGGGTGTACCATATTTTTTTTTGTTTTAATCGATCAAAAAGAATATATTAAAACGCACACAAGCCGTGTGCGGGGATAATAACCGATCAAGAGCGGAATGCTCCCCGAAACAAATACAAAGAAAAAGTAAAGAAATCTCTAAAAAAACAACTCGTGAAACCTAAAAATACAAAGAGCAGCTTACAAACCGCAATAAGGACCACTGTCTATTATCAATTAGCAGATTTGCCAAACTTTTTTGTAATTAAATAATCGTGTTTTTTTTGGTGAGATTACTAAACATTTCTTCACGATTAATCTTTAGAGGTGGAAAATCTAATCCCCATGAAAATCCAAACTCCAAGAGTTTATCTGCAGATACATTGTTAGGAGCTTTAGATTTAGGAAGCTTTTTCTTTTTCGAACTTGAAAGAATACCATTTGGAACGTACCAGTGCCTTTAGATTTCATACTTAATTTCACACCAATTCCTGTAATTTGCTTGGACGATGAGAGTATTAATACCTATCATTAATTTGTTTGGATGTCCGGTATTAATACCTAGTAAATTGCCCATATGGCTAGCTATCAGCCCCAAAAAATAAAAAGACGATTAACAACACGCACTCAGGGCAACTAATAATATTAGCGCGAGAGCAACTTACAACATCCACACACATACAAAAAAAAAACAGAGAGATATCATTGGAATATGGCGGTTAAGTTATTATAAATGATAACATGAGTGAGTTAAGTATAAAATGTCGGCATCTACATTTTTACGGATCAAAGAAGAAAAAAAAAGAATAGTAAAAAAAGTTTATTTATTTACAATCAAGAAAATTCAGATTTTTAAGATCTTTTCGAATGGAATGTGTGTGACACAAAAATCTTAATCCACATAAGATAACACAACAATATTTATAAAAAATTCATCTCCAACCCGTTGATATGAGGATGATGCAGTAAATAAAAATTAAACATTCTTTAGGTGAACCTCTAGTTTTAGACATACATTTAGAGGACATCTTCACACTTTTATTAATAAAAGTCCTCCAAAAGTCCAAAAAGAAAATAATAATAATTTTAACCAATTGAATACACAAGTAAAAGAAGAATATAGAACTTTGTAGTTTAAGATAAAACTTCTTTTTCCTAATGTTCAGATTCTATGTTTAGGGGATATCTTAAAAATGATGTCACGTACTCCCTCCTTATTAGTTTACTTTCTAAAATAGAGTTTCGTAAAAATCCGAAAGAATTCAAATTTCTTCGAAATTATTTGTTTAATATAGTACTAGTTTTCGCACCTTAGTTTTTATTTTTTTCTTGATAATTTAACTTTTTTTAGTACGATGAAGAAATTTTTTTGGTACACTTTTTTGTTATAAAACTCTATTTTCGCAAATAAACTAGGACAAATGAAGTATGAAGCACGAACAGTTGCAATTTGAGAAGCTCTGAAGGGAGTCAAACTCCACCAACTTTTTTTTTTTTTTGAGAAGGGCAAAATTTTTATTATAGGTATTACTTCATCAAAGAGATGAAGAAGCCAAAACACAAGAGATAGCTTGAGCTACCTGTTAAATAATTGCTAACTCCACCAACTTAGCTAACCCAAGTTTCTTAAATAATTGTCGTGTTGAAAATGATTATTATCTTAAAAGCATTAGCGTGAATAATCATTCGGCCAAAATAAAGCGTCAAGTGTTTATAAATTCACTGTACAAAGCAAACTCCCACATGCAGAATCACTGTATGATATTTACCGGCAGCATCAAAGAGGTCCCAACAAATCCCTAACATAGACGCATTCTTCCAAGATTTTACCATTGATTTAGAGGATAAGTAAATCTAATATTTCATTATGTATTACATATAAGACAAAAAATTATTTACTTTTGGGTTGGTATACCCCCAATCAATTTGGTACCCCATTAGCAACCTTGCATTCTTCGCACATTTGTACTCGTCTAGAGACTAGAATTTTAAGGTCTATGGTCACATCAATAGAAACATACTACGGTCGAAAAATAGAGAAAATATCTACAAAAATGTTAAGAAACTACCAAAATTAAACCAATTAGGCGCATAGACATTCATAATTTGTAGACATATGATATCCCTATTCCACTGCATATCCCAATTCCACTGCTATTTTAGTTTGAAATTATTATCCTAATCAATTCATATTTACTTTATTTGTTTTAAACTAATTACGATATATTCCATGTCTAAAAAAGGTCACAAAATCCAAGTATACCGTATATACACCACCTTCCAGTATAATACATCCGATGTATACGCGTATGTTTTTCCATTTTAGTGTCTGTTTTTAGTTCTCACTTCTTCTTCACATTTGGGGGACTCAACTCAGACTCAGACCCAGATCATCATTAGTCCTCTCTCTTTCCCTCGAGCTCTGCTAGTGAAGCAGCTCTATTCTTATGGCGGCAAAGGCGAAAAAAATTAGTAAAAGGAAATGAAGATATCAAACCCAAGTCATCATTACTCCTCATCAGAAAAAATCCCAGTAAGATTATTATCTTCTTCAAAAATGCTTCTCCAGATTCGGATCTTCATCAAGGGATAACGAAAAATAAATTACTTGGTAGAAAGAAAATTAGAAACCCTGGTTTTAATGTAAAGTTAAAAGAAAGATGTTAGTACTGGTAAAAGAAGTGGACCTGCTACTCCTCTTCTAAGTTGGAAGTTTAATGATAAAAAAAATGTGGAAGAAGATAATGATACTAATTTAAGTAAGAGATGTAGAAGAAAAGTCAAGAGTAATGGTGGTGGTGGAACAGAGAGAGATACTTCAGTTTCTGCTAGAAAACTTGCTGCTGGTTTGTTATGGCAGTTGCAAGATGTTCATGGTGGTCAAAGACGAGTTACGCCCAAGAAATCTTCTGATCATTTGGGGTTTGAGGTATGTATGGATCTTTTAGGATGTGGGTTTTTGTTTCTTATCTCAAAGATCTAATCTTTTTAGGGTTTTAAGATAGATCTCTTGGAACTCTTTTAATAAAATAATCTAATTGAGTATCTTAATTTTGATAACTTGGTCTAATTACTCATGATTGTGTTTTGTCTATTGCATTGATTTTACTGTTCAACCCTTAAAAATCCCCTAATTTAGTATGACCTAATTTTATGATTTATAATATTTCAATGAATCTTTCATTTTGCATTGACATTGCCAAGACATTACTGCAATCCTAGTATGTTTGTTCACATCCCCTAATAGCGTATTTAGTGTTTGTGGTCATGGATGTGTTCTTTCAATGTAGGGGGGTGTTGCACATTTACCATTTCATTGTCATGGTGATGCTCGTAGTAGAGAATTTGGTGCAGAAAAGAAGGATTTGCTACAAAGTAATGTTTCTTTCTGTGGTCCAAAGAATGGATACCTTTACAAGGTATTTATACATCCATCCTTTTTTCTTGTCTTATATTTGATCATCACAACGAGGAACTAGGACTAGTTTTGCTACAAGCATTGTCTACATCCCTACTCTAAAATACAGCGTACATGCAGAGGATATTTGTGGAACCCACATTGAAGGTCCGTCTTGTCGTCGATTCTTTACGAGGGTTCGAATTATCTGATATATCACATATTTCTGATTGTAAGAGAATAATTTGGCCATCGTTAATTTGATGTTGCAGATCATACAACTAAAGTTTCAGTCTTAGGATGTGATCACACATTTACCGGTGGGGTTGTATCAAGATTCTATTGAAACTGATCATAGGTTCTGTTCTCCTTTATTCAGGTTAATCCTTCTATGTCATTGAAGAATTCTGTGATGGAGCGGGCAACTAAATGGGACCCTGGGTACTCAAAAACATCGGACGAGGTATACCGGTTTTATGGACAAATGAAGCTTTTGGAAGACCAGCAGATTGCTAATGTCTCGGTGGTTTCTACCCTGCAAGCAGAACTTGAGCAGGCGCGAACCCGCATTGATGAGCTTGAGAATGAGCGCCGATCCTCAAAGAAGAAGCTGGAGCATTTCTTGAGGAAACTTGCTGATGAAAAGGCCGCTTGGCGGAGCAGAGAGCATGAGAAGGTGAGGGCAATAATCGATGATGTCAGGGTGAGTTAAACAGAGAGAGGAAAAATCGTCAGAGGATGGAACTAGTGAACTCTAAGTTGGTCGGTGAGCTTGCTGAGGTCAAGTTATCTGCAAAAAGGTATATGCAAGACTATGAAAAAGAGAAAATCTAGAGAGCTCATGGAGGAAGTGTGTGATGAGCTTGCGAAAGAAATTGGAGAAGACAAGGCTGAAGTAGAGGCGCTGAAGAGGGATTCCATGAAAATTCGTGAAGAAGTTGATGAAGAGAGGAAAATGTTGCAGATGGCCGAGGTATGGCGTGAAGAGCGAGTCCAGATGAAGCTTGTTGATGCAAAGCTGACTCTTGAAGATAAGTATTCCCAGTTGAGTAAGCTTATATTAGATCTTGATGCCTTTCTAAGAATGAGATGCACAACGCTAGATGTTATGGAAATGAGAGAAGCGAGTTGCTCCGAGGGGCAGCCAGTAATGTAAAAATTCAAGATACAAAATTCTCTTATGAGCCTCCAAAGTCAGATGACATCTTCTCTATTTTTGAGGAGCTTCAAGGTGAAATTATGGAGAAGGAAATCGAACCATGTCAGGGTTACTCTCCTGCAAGCCATATCCACACCATGAGTCCTGATGCCAATGGGTACAGCAGAAAATCTATGTCAAAGTATTCCAATGGCTCTATAGATGAAAATGGGGAAGTGGAAGAAGAAGATGATGATGGAAGTGGTTGGGAAACTGTAAGCCAAGCTGACGAGCTAGGTTCAAGTTATTCACAGGAAGGAACTGACCCATCAGTTAACAAAATCAGAAGGAAAAGTAATGTTTCAGCTGGAGGAAAAGAATGGGAGGACAATGCAGGAAGGAGACACCGGATACTGAAATCAGTGAAATAAGCTCGGGTTCTGCCAGGCGATCTATTAAGAAGAAGGGTTCATCTATAGCTAGGATTTGGAGATCATTGCCAACTAACGGTGATACTTGCAAGACAATCTCAGTAGATGGGACGAATGGAAGGCTTTCAAATGGAAGAATCTCTAATGTGGGGAACCATTTCTCCAGACCGTGGATCAGGCAAAGGTGGGCTTAGCCCTCGTAGTTCGGTTGGACACTGGAGCTCTCCTGATTCTGCAAATCCACATGTTACTCGAGGGATGAAAGGATGCATTGAGTGGCCATTGGGCAACCAGAAAAACAGTTTGAAGGCAAAGCTTTTGGAAGCAAGGATGGAAAGCCAGAAAATTCAATTGCGTCAGGTTCTTAAACAGAAGATTTAAGTTCGTAGTAGTGCCATTGTATAATTGTCAATCTAAGAATTACAATTCAGCACTAGATGAAGCTTGGAAAATGGTGGAAAGGATTTCCTCCCTGAGTATAAGTGTAATGTAACATTGTAACTGTGAAATAGTGGCTGACCCACCTGAAGACCAGTTGATGTGATCTAGCAGGTTTTGTTTAGCTGCTATTCCCATTTTGTTCTTAAAAGTTTCTCTTCGTGCATGTCTGCTAATACCTTACAATTATGTAATCTATTTGCGGTTATTTAATATGACTGCTTATAGATATTTAGCGGCATCCACCAGGAGAGGGTTAGGAAATTGGATGATAAATCTTTGTATTGTACCATTTTATGCATATCTAATACTCCCTCCGTCCCACTATTAGATGACCTATTTAGTTTAGAATCTTGTCCCACTATTAGATGACCTATCTCATTAAACAAGAGGATATTTCTAAAATTATCCTTTTGATTGATTATCGTTATCATAAGAAATATGTATAATTTGATATTCATGTTTATATTCGTTACGTAGATGTTTTAAAATAATTTCCAACGGTACAAAATTTACGAAAATCTTTGATATAGTTTGAGAGATAAATGATTTCTAAATTTTACAAGCTATTATTCACAAGGGTATCATTGTAAAAATACTTAAAAACATTTCATTTCATTCTTGCCTTAAGAATTGTGCAACTTCAATTAGGTCATCTAATAGTGGGACGGAGGATTTCTAAATTTTACAAGCTATTATTCACAAGGGTATCATTGTAAAAATACTTAAAAATGTTTCATTTCATTCTCGTAAGAATTGTCAAACTTATTTAGGTCATCTAATAGTGGGACGGAGGAGTAGTAAAAGGAAATTTGTTTACCTTTGTTCACGTTTTCAGTAATGTCATATATTCTTACAGCAGTTTGTACTTCTTACATGGGAATGAACTGAAGACCAATTTTGATCAAGTAGACAGCACAGAGTAGTCTCCACTTCCACACCCCCACAACTTGTTGCCTGTACGTAACGAGAACTCGCAATGTTACTAGTCAGAATAAAACTGAAGTTCTTCAGTTGAAGTAAGTGAAGTGGTTGGCAAACAGACACAAATATTTAGTAGAAGTTGAGTTTGGAAACCCCAAAAGAGCCCGAGTACAAAGAATTATACTATTAGAAGAAAAGTGCAGAAACTTTAAAATGTTGCATATTTGGGTAAGGTGTAGAAACTAATAACACCTTTTGATAAAATGACCCCAAGTTGTTGGAACTCTTATTAGCGCAAGGGACCATATCTAGTACTGGAGAAGTAGAGCTAATGTACATTTTGTATATATAATTTGAGGCCGAAATACTGGCTCCAGATTGAAAGTTAGGCCAAAAGCTTGAATTCTAGAGCTCCTGACCCCGGACCAATAAAAATAAAGGGTTTCAAATAAAAATCAATGCCTTTTGAACACTCACGCCTGGGTAGGTGATGAGTACCTTCCAAAAATAATACTTTCGCTTGGTTTCTCGGTCTTTTCTTTCCTCTCTGTTTCTGTTTCTCATGAAACCCTAGACAGCCTGAAAATCCATAACCCTAACTTTTCCACCTTCTCTTCCGCTTCCTCCGATGGCCACCACCACCTCATGTTTCACCACCATTTTCTTTTGATGACTATCTTCTGATTCAGTGATACTGAGAAGAACATATCTAAATTGTTTGATTAATTGATTGATTCGGATGATTTTTGTGTTGCAGAAACTAATTTTGCCAAAACCATTTAGTTTATACACGTTTTAAATTCTTTTTTCTTGGTTCTGTATTAAGAAAATTTTGATTGTTTGATGAAGGTACTGATTGATTGTTTGAGAATGGAGATTATGATGTAGCTATTCGTGATTGTTGAGAACTCATCATTTGAGATTGAAGATCAATAAAGTCCAAGGTAGAATCAATTTTTGAAATCCAGGTTTGATGCTGGATAAACTTTTTGCATTTCTTATTTCGAGTTTTTACAATCCATACGAGTTTTTACTACCCAATTGATGGTTTTGTTCAATTGTTTATCTTATGGGATCATAATCTTTATTTAGTTATATTTTAGATTTTCTGTAATGTTCAGTTCTAACAAATTCCTTTTTAGTAAACTTTGGTTGTTATTTTGATTCATTAATTATGTCTTCTCAAGTCTATTGTTGATGTTTTATTCTATAATTCTTCTTGCAACAATCCTCTGAAGAGGACATTCAAATGAAGGGCTAGACCTGTTGATGCACATGAGGAAGTCAAAGTTTTTGGGGAAAATGGTTGTGATGTTTTTCTACCTGGGTAGAATTGGTTAGTATCCACTTAAGTGGTCTCCCTGGCCTGAATGAATTCCCAAAAGTTTCTCAATATATAATTCAGGTATTAATCATTTTCTTGATCGGATCCTATAATAAACTAAAATAGGTGTAATTGGTTTATTGCGTATTTTTATTTTGAAGTTCAAAAACAAATAACATCCAAACACTGCATTGCGTAAGTGTTAGGAATTTATCTCCGTTATGGTTTTTACAGATAAGTGCTACTTAGTTTCTAAAGAAAATGTATGGCCTTACTTAGTCTGAAATGTAGTGAAAGAAAATTCATCCAAAAAATGGAGTTGTCGCATCAAGATCGTATCTCAATTTCCCAGGTATACTTGGTTGTATATATTTAAGAACAGTATTACGTGGTTATATGAGAACAATACTTCTTATTTAGGTCATATAACCAATAAGAATCAAGTATTTACATTGCAAAATAGAGTAGTTAGGTAATGAGTACTGAATCACTTTTGAGATACAAAACCTCTTTTTACATGAAACCCTAATTTTTTCATCTTCTCATTCGCCACCACCAACTCATGTTTCACCATCATGTCCTTTTCCCGCTTCTATCCATAAGTCTCTATCCACTCTTTCTCTCTCTTTTTCCTTTTTATTCTTGATTTTGTGATTAACACGGTTTAATTGTTTGATTAATTGATTGATTCGGATGATTTTTGTGTTGCAGAAACTAATTTTGCCAAAGCAAAGATCGCTGAGGATACTAAAAAACATGTTTTGGAGAATCAATCACAAAGTTTACAATATCAAGGTAAAAAAAGTCAAAACTCAATCATCTCAATTTTTATTCTAGAATTCATTGTTTTATAGTTTACGTGTCGTTCATCAAGAATTGTTTTGTTATTGACACAGCATCTCAAACAATGTTATGCCATTCAAATTTCACTGTCAGAGGAATTACGTTGCAAGGGTTTGGAGAAATGATTACAAATTTTCAGTGCTATTTTCCATCAAATAGGAGTGTTCAGTTTGATCTTCATTATCGAACGATTGTTGTGGGGGTGTTCGCTGATCATTTTGGGAGAAACTCTTGCTTATTGAGTTTTTTTAGGTTAGCATTTGTAGATAATAATTTTACTGAGAGGTCTTATAATATATTCTATTAGGCCTATATACCTAAAGAAGTTAACTGTGTATAAAGCTTATGAACCAGAGGTTACTTTACTTCGATGAATTGAAGCAGGAACGAACAAGAGGAGGAAGAGGAGTTCTATGGGTTAGGTAATGTGGCGAAAACACTTACTTGAATTCATATTCAACTTCTGATAAGCCTTAATCTTTTTCTCAATATACAAAATTCTAATCTTTCTCATAACACTTTAATATACAGAATCCAAATCTTGATTACTGCCTCTTTTCCTTTCCCAAGTGTACTACTGCCCCTATACAATCTTATTAATCAAGTCTGCTTTTGTGTGTGTATGTGTGTTGCAGAAATTAATGTTGGTTGTTAACTAATCTTTATGCATCAAATCAACTTAACAAGGTATTTTTCTTCTAACTATTTATCAATATTGAGTTTGGACATGATAAAACACTTTGTTAATCAAATAGAATATCATGGTGGAGGACTTGCAGAAGTTTTTTGGTTAGATACTAATTATCTTTTATGGTAAGTTCATGAATTTCCTTATTTAGTCCTCCGTTAATTAGTTTTTTGGTATATAAGTGGGATTACCAGTTGCATATTATATATTGTGGATAAGTGCGGAGCCAGCTGAATATTCAGCTGATTGCTTTGCCCGTCTCACTACTAAGTACTAACCTTCCCATCTGTGAATATAGATTTACCATCTTTGATTTGAACGTCCCTTGACAGTAAAAAAATTCCCCCTCATTGCTGTCATCCGTTGGAAAATTCAAAACCAATATTGATTTTACTATTAATTTGGGTTCACCCTTTAGTAACTCAAACTGCAAAGGGCTTCGTGTTACCGCTTTGAGGAGAGACCCGGCATACTAGCAAGTAGACTTCACACTAAAGAGAAGCAGATGAATTACCGGCAAGTAGGACTCTTTTAGCACTTTATGTTTCCTTTCTAATAGAGGATGGATGAAATCTTTAAGTTGTCGTCTTCCTTTGAATATATCCATTAGTGGCGATACATGCATGCTCAAAACATATATATAGGTTGTGGAACCATGCAAGCAAGGAGGTCAGTGCAACCAAAAGTCGGTGTCCATCTTGAGCCATTAATCACGGTCATCATGATGATGGCAGTGATGGTGAAAATAATAACTATGAAGCTGGTGGTCCAAATTTGGCTGTTTATGAGCTGAGCGATCTTTATATTGCAGGGATAAGCTTATGTCACGTAAATATATCTTTCTCAATCTTTTCTGGATTGCTATGTTGCATTATGTGTCTACCAACTAGATAATCATATACATGTTAACTGTTCACTACATAGCCACGTGGTTACGATACTTGGTTGAGTTGTTACAAGTTACATCCTAGATCCACAACTTGAAAGTAAGAATATTTTGTTTTCTTGAATTTGACACATTATCCATTCCTGCGATCAAATTGAAGGACTAAAAAATGGCACGCTTGATTTTTGGTAACAAATTAAAAATTTTTTATACATCTAGAGTTGTGGCACCAGGAGTTCACAATGCATCTTTCTTCAGTATTTATATCAGGTGAAAATTACAAAGTAAAAACATATCTAGACAAAAATATCTAAGATTTCTTCGCTTATGTTCTTTTGAGAAGTCATAAACTGAATTGGAATAACCGAGTGTTTTTTGTTGTTGTTGTTGTTGGTTTTTTCAGCGGCGATGGTGGTCAAGGTGGTTATGGTGATACTGGGGACATCATGCTACAAACAACATCAAAGATGGAGGATCTGGGTAGGAAAGACATCAACAACCTTTGCAGTGTGTACTGATAGAATCTGTATACACTTTGCTGCCAAGCTCATGTACTAAGAAGCAACTGTGTAAACATTGATATAGAAGGTCACGAAAATATTCATGTAGTCACAAAATGTTGAATTCAGTTACTTTTAATTGAAACACTTAATTGAAAGAGCTTAAGAAAGAGGTGGCGAGTTATGTAGCATTCTTGATGCCAATACTTTTTTTTGAAAGAGAAGATTATATTGAAAAAAGGGAAAATAGAAAAAAAAAATACAGAGAAAAGAGAATCAAAAAATTACGATCATCACATAAGTAAAACTGATTCCCACTGAAAAAGAATTTGATTCACATTAACATGGTTAAATGTGTCTTCCTCTGTGCTCCAAAGAACGATTGGTTCCTGATGCCAATACTTAGTACCAAACTGTTAACTATGTAAGTTGTCAACTTCAAAAACCGAAGATTGGCAAAATATTGGGCCTTTTGTCTATATGGGGTTCTATCTGATGTGCTAATACTATGATCTCTACATTTTTACCTAATATAATAAATCAATTATCTGGGACCAAATTTTTCGCCCCAGTGGTTTAAGTTGCAGCTACAAGTGTATACAGATTCTATCAATACTCTGCTAATACTAAATTTTGAAAAAATATGATAGAGCCATCTCTACATTTTCAGCACAAAATAATAATGTAGAGAAAATTATCAAGCTCATTAACTTATCCCCGTGCAACGCACGGGCAAGATACTAGTCACCTACAGTTTGGAGATAAGATATACCTAATATTTCCACAAAATTGCTTCAGATAGGAGAAGAAGGAATTTTGTTGCTAAAATAAAGGTCAATGGGCAAATGACTGAATATCGGACAAAAATTAAAACTGTCATTGTTGACTTCTTCAAAAATGTGTTTCAAGAACAGCATACTTCAAGACCTTCTATGGATGCGTTAAATTTTAAATCAATTCTAATTGCGCTTGGGGTTTGGCTTGAGATATATATATATATATAGAAGAGAATGAGGTGATTTAGGCTGGGTTTGGTAATGCTTTTATTTTTCCAAAAGCACTTTCAAAACCTATAGCCCGTTGGGATTCTTTTTCAACCAAAACACTTTCAGAATAAAACTCAGAATAAATTTTTACCAAAATTGTGTTTGGTAAAATTTTTCAAAGTGCTTTTGGAGAGAAGCACTTCATTTTAGGCTCGCTTTTAAAAGCTACTCAAAGACTAAGCTTTTAAAAGCGAGAACTTGGTGTTTGTGGACCCACATAATTCGATTTAATCGATTCTCTATTTTAACATTGTTAATTTATTATAAAGACAAGTTTTACCCTCAAATATTGTACATTTGACATTATAATTCTAATTTAAACAAAAATAAAAGAAATGAGAAAAAAATATTCTAATTTAATTTTATTTCTCTATTTTTTTTATTTTTTATTTAAAATAATAAATACAATAATAATTAAAATTATTATATAAAATAATAAAAAAATTAAGAAATATTAAAATAAAAAATAATAAATGAAAAAAATAATAAATTTAATAAATATTTTTTTGAATTTTTTTTTCAAAAAAATAAAATAATAATATTTTCATAGCAAACCATAATCATAAATTTTTTTAATTAAATAATAAAAACAATTAAAAAATAAAAAAAAATTACTTATATTTTATTAAATATATTAAAATTAGAAATATAATTTATTATAATAAAATTGTATTAAAACTAATTTTTGAAATATGTCTATTTTAGTCATTAACTACATCACTAGCACTTTTAAATACCAGGTTTACAAGCGAAATTTACAGTTTGTTAATTGCCGCGGTGCTTTTAAATTATAGTTTACCAAACGTCATGCGATTTATTTTCAAAGACAACACAAAGAATGCTCAAGACAAAGACAACAAAAGCGCTTTTCTAAAATGAAAAAGTGAAAGTATCACTTTTCCTAAAACGGAGGTAGTATTATTTTTTTTACTAAAAGACTTGAAGTATTATTAGTGGTGATGTTATGAATGTGATTGCTGAGTTACAGAGTAAAGGTTTTCTTGATTGAGACTAAGGAATGCCTTTCTTATACCCAAGGAAGATGCAATAGAAGAAATCAAAGACCTAAGACCAGTTAGTATCAGAATGGTGTTTATAAGATTCTTTCTAAAGTGCTTGCAAGAGAGATTCAAAACTTCTATTCCTCATGTTATTTCTCAATATCAAACTGCTTTCACTAAAGGAGAAATAGATCCTAGATGGTGTGCTCATTGCAAATAAGCTTATAGATTCTAGAATGAAGAGTGGTATTCTGGATTGTTATGCAAAATTGACTTTGAGAAAGCCTTTGATCATGTAAAGTGGCAATTCTTAGATAAGGCTTTGTAAAAGATGGGTTATGATTCTAGATGGAGAAAATGGGCTTAATCTTTGTTTTGAACATATTAGATTTTCGGTGCTCATCAATGGCAAGTTTAGAAGGTTACTTCAAAAGCAATAAGGATATCGAGACAAGGTGATCCTTATCTCCTTTTCAGGTTCCTAATAGTGGGTGAAGCTTTGTACCGTTATGATGTTTAAAGCTCAATCACATGGTCTTCTTAGTAGTTTTCAAGTAAATCCTAATGGTACTCTGGTTACTCATTTGCAATTTGCAGATGTTGAGCAAGTAATTTTTTTAAGGGTCTTCCTCTTATGCTTTGTGTTTCTTATTGGTCTACATATAAAATTCAACAAAGGTCACATGTACAAGCGTGGGATACTCCCGGAGATATGCAGATTTACTTCTTTATTTGGTTGTTACAATTCGGTTCTACTAACTTTTATCTGGGTCATCCTCTTAGAGATTTTTTTTTTTTTTTTTAAAACCTCTCTTAGAGATAAATATAAGGGCATTCATAAATGGGATAAAATTGTGGATACGTTTATAGCATAACTTCGGGATGGAAAAGACATCTTCTCAACATATAGCGAGGTAAGATTGTGTTAATTAAACATGTCCATGTAACGTATGTCTCTCTTTGAAATGCCTAGGTCTATGGAGATTCAACTTGAGAGGATGATGAAGAATTTCCTATGGAATGACAACAAGGGTAATAGGAAAATTAATTTGGTTAAATGGACTGGGTTTGTTAGAAAAACCGAATGGTGGGCTTGGGGTACAGAAGTTAAAGATTATGAATGATGCTCTCTAATGGTGAATAGTTATGGAGGTATGCAATCGAATCGATGTACTATGGAGGAAAAGTATGGCTCTACTTAAATGAACTGGCTATCTAACACTCCTAAAGGTGCTTATGGATCTGCAATATATAAAGGAATTATACAAAGATAAGATTTTTTTTTCATTAAAAATATTGCCTTTAAAGTCTATAATGGAGCTAGAACCAAATTCTGGGAGGACTCTTGGATTCTTAATGAACCCTTATGCATTTTGTTTCCTAATCTTTATGTTGTGTTTAGATCAAAATCTCTATCAGTGGCTGCAGTTTGTAACGGTTCTCCTGCTGAAATTCTGGCTAAGTTGCAGGTTCTTAGAAGAATCTCTCCTATAGCTCAGGATGAACTGGAAATTATCACTAACAGTCTTCAAGGCTGGTCCTGAACATTTTTTGCCCCAAAGAGAAGCCGACAAATGTTTCCCTCTTGTAGTTTTGTTGGATTTGCTCTACAAAAATTGAGTTGAATAAAAAATTAGAATTAATTTGCATTAAGAGATTTTGAGAGTATTTTCTTCCCACTTTGAATGATAAAACAGAAGAACATAGAGAGCAAAAGTCTGACAAAGACCAAAAACAAGGTTTTCCATTTTTTAAAAGGTACCAAAATGATAATCAGGATCTGAAGTTGATGACGTTGGACATTATATTTCCATATTGGTCCGCACACTAGTTACAAGAAAATCCATGAAAAGTATATGATCTCAGAATACCACTACATAGTATGTGTATATTAGTGTCTCCAATGTACGAAATTGTTGCCCCCATAGCCTTGATGCCCCAAAGTGGGGCTCGTCACCTTCCTAGCAAGGAATGGCCTGCAGTCTTATGGATTACATTATTCAAAGTGAGAGAGAGGATTCCATTCAATGGACTCTAAGCAACGAGAAATATTTCACTGTCAAGTCTACTAATGAAAAGTGGGTTGAAGTTACTGATTATGTGAGAATAATGACTAAGACATTTTCAAGTTTATTTGGCATCGGTTTTATCCTCCAAAGGTTGTTTTTTTTTTTTTTATTTGGATATTTGTCACAAGAAATTAACAACAAAAGATTCTCCGATTAGAAAAGGAATTCAGACTCCCGCCAACTGCGTTTTTTTGCTCTGCTGATGAAACAACAAGTCACTTATTTATGTATTGTACTTATGCGAAAGAGGTATGAACTCAGTTTACTGAAAAAATGAAACTGTAGTTCATTATGCGCGGTGATGTTTCTTCGTCCCTTTTATTCTAGAAAATTTACCATTTAGATGCTTAGAAAAAGAAGATTTGCAACTTACTGGCAGCAACAATCTTATAGTGCATTTAAAAGAAAAAAATTGTCGCATTTTTTCTACAAAAGCTAATAATGCATCTCAGACTATCTAGATGGTTAAATATGCATTGTTTCAATGGACTCTCAATTTAAAAGATTTTGAAGATGTCTCCTTCGACAGTGTTATGGAGAATGAACCTCCCTAGATTGTCTTAGAGTTTTTTTATGTCCTTTGTAGTACATTTACTAAGGAAATTTTTTAATTTTTATTTCTTTTGCTTTCCTTCTCTTTGGGTGGGTATAATCCTGTTGTACTCCCATTTTGATCTATAAAATCTTCATTATACGTTCAAAAAAAAAAACTTAATAATTAAAAAAGGGAAGAGATTTTTCTATCACCCTACAGATCAGTCAAGAATGTAGTTACTTTCCCAATCCATTGGGTTGGAGGAAAGAGTTTAGTCTCCTCGAAAGACTACCATTATCCTTTACTAAGAGAGGTGGTGTTTTATGGTATGATGATAGATCTTTCGGTCTTTATAATGCAAAAGTTTCAACCTCGATAAATCTTGCCAATTTTGATAAATATTATGAAATAGTCCCTCACAAGTACACCTTAGTTTCGTTAAAAGAATCAAGAGAAGAAGATATAAAAATATTGAGTCACTTAAATTGAGGAGATAGAAAGACACGATTTGACGATAGAGCTGCAAGCAAGATGAGACCTCTGGAAACACTTATTAACTGGTAATGTGCACTCATATTATGACATAATATTCAAGTCATTAGACATATTTATATCAATTTGCATAAACCCTTTGAATATCTGTATGAGTATACCGTCGGTCTATTTTAATGTCATCATTCTCATCTTTACGACAATTTGTTTTTCCTTTGTTTTATTAAGCTATACTGATTTCTAATTGCACATTTTGTTGGTCTATTGATCTAATTGTAATCTAAGAATACGATGCACAATTTAGTAACTTGTTTTTATCTAATACATTATAGTTTTATAAGTATATAGAAGCAAAATTATGGAAAGTAAGCTTTCTTTAAGTATGAGGGTATTTGTGCTCTTTACTTCTTAGCATAATCAATAAATAATTTAAGGAACCAAATTTGAACCTCCACGGGTTATGTTAAGGTTCAATTACTTCCATATCAATAGAATTGGAAGTCCAAATAAAAAACAACACTTAAGTTTCTCATCATTCATCAACAAATTTCATATGAATCATAAATTCAAGTTCGTAGAGTTCTATATGATTGCGTCATAACGATCATGATTTAGGTTTTAACTTTGTCGTTAACTGCAACCAAGACAAATAATGCTACGTTACTACCATCTGCATTGAAAAGCTTAATACTAAACAAATTTGAATTTGGACAAACAAAAGAATGTATGTTTATGTTTCTTTGTTTTACATTAAGGTTTGAATATCTATATGATTAAGGATGTATACATAAGCCATTAGGAAGGATTAATGGATATCCATGTATCTTGTTATATATTGTGATATTTGTGTTTTATTATGCATCTTGGTAGTATATATGTGAACTAGTGAGTTGTCGACCAATCATTTACCTAAACTAAAACTTAGAAGATGAATCATGCAAGATAGACGATGAGCCTATCGAAAGACAAACTTCAAAACTCTACAAAAAATTTTGTTCATGTTTAATGTTAAATTAGAACCAGAACCTTCTCATGTGTTATAAATACTATCTTTCACCTAGTTAATTCGAGTTTTGCGATGCTTATCTTATCTACGGACATAGGAAATTTAAGCTTTTAATTAGGAGGTTTTGTTGGTGTTGAAATTACGAAATACAAATTAAGTATTAACAATATACAATTATTCGGAAAAGAATCTCAATATGCAAGGATGTCACTAGTTTTATCAATCATTTTTCGATATTAGAATTTCAATGGTGGCAATCACCCTTACTCTTTTCAACTTCATTTAGTAATCTTCACCATAAATTCGTATCTAGACAAGGTGGGTATTCTTTTCAAATACTTTTGGATTTGAACACGCCTGTATAAGAAGAAATACATACTATGATAGCTTCAAGTAATGGTTTAGTTCTTTGCTCAACACATAAATTCTGGCATAGAGATTCATTTGCAACCCATTCACTAGATAATTTTTTTCACTCTCTCTAGCTCGATCAAATTCTGAAAAAGAAGTATTTTTTAGCTTTGTTTTCAATCTTTTACGGGAACTTATAAGATCATTTGCATCCTATATTTTCATTAGTAATTTTAATCTCGAATTTCTTGTCAAATACGGGTGAATGGAGCACTCATGAAGTTACATGCTCTCAATAAGTTGACATGTGTAATATCAACCTTATGACCCATTGGTAAAAGCTTATAAATGTTGAAAGGATATCTTTTTTTTTTTGATACTAAGAGAGAAATTTTATTAATGAATGGTTGAATTACACATATTCTATCCTTTCCAAAGATGAAGCAATGAAATTGGGAGGATTTGAAATCCATGAGTTTGAAATTTTAAAGACTCTTGCATGCCTAGCCATTTTGTCGGCTGGGTTATTACATTCTCTACTAATAAACTTGCATATCCATAGAGGATTTTTGCTTAACATAGACTTAATATCTAGAACGAGTGCTTGGTTATCCCATGCTACCTTGTGATAATCCCCATTGACTGCTTCAACAACTGATTGCGCATCAAGTTCAAAATACGCTTGTTGTATCCCTTCCTTATATGCCCAGTCCATTGCATGTAGCAATGCAGCACACTCAACCTGCTCTGGATTCACGTATTCATCTGCATAGGTGCAGCTCCCAAATTCGAATTAACCTGCAAAATTGCGCACAATTAGTCCAATGCCTGAAAAAATTATTATTGTTCACTTTTTTATACGAAGCATCACAGCAAATAGAAAGGTATGGAGCATTAGGAAAGGTCCAGCGAGTATCAGGCAGTTTGTGTCGGTTTGTGTTTGATGTGTTCTTGTGCTTTGCTCTCAGCTTTTCATGTTCCCATGTTCAAAAAGTTGTATCTTTTTGATAATGCCAACTTGGATTAGGTATTATCTCTTGAAAGGTGTGATTGCATCTGCGCCTTCCATATCTCCCGAGCCGTATTGGCCATTCGAACTAACCAGTCATCCACTAGATTATTCATCCCATCTTGAAACCAGACTTCCTGATCCAAATTCCTATTTGAATCCCCATTGTTTTGTATCTTTGTGAAGAGCTCCTGCACGCGTGAACCATACAACTCTTGAGTAACCTGCATTCCATTAGGATGTGTCGTGTTGTTTTGTTCCTTGATTGCATACGCTGCAGTCTCCTCCTGTGTAATTTAAAACTCTCGCCATTCGTTCATTTGAAGGGACTATATCAATGAGACACTTCCATAGAAAGTGTTTCACTCTTGGAAGTGTATCAATGCTCCATAACCTGTCTTAATCGAGCTTCCTGTGTGTCCCAATTGTTTGCACCATTTTGTTTGATTTCCAGCAACTTACGATATCTTTGAATTCCCTGAGAATCGACCATCTCTTGTTAATGTCCAAAACCAACTTTGTCTGATCTCACGGTGGAATTCGCATCTTGAGTATTAGGTATGCATCTTCCCTGAAAAGTTGTTGCACCAATTGTGTCCTCCAAGACTTTGTATCTTGATCGATCAAGTTAGAAACTTGTTTGTAAGTAGCTACTTCTTTAGGTGGTACAGTGGGCCCCAGTGGTGTGCACTTTCACGGTAGCCAAACATCCTCCCATATCTTGATTTTCTTTCGTCTCCAACACTCCGAAACTGAATTTTTAATGAAGGAGAGCATATTGAATACACTTTTCAGGACCAAGAACAATTTTTCTTCTTTTTGCATGCATTGCATTAGTGTTAGGGAAGTAACACCACTTGAGGTGTTGTTGACGAGGAGTTGGTTTTGTTCATTGCACAATATCCATGCTATTTTAGCCAAGAGTACTTTATTGAAAGTAAGGCCGGTCCGTAAAGCCCATACCTCCTTTGCGTTTTTCTTTCTTGACAGATGGCGAGGATATGAAGTATAACCCTGCATCCTTTTTCCCCACCAAAACATTCTTGAGCTTGATCTAGATCTTTGATTGTAGTTTAAGTACCTTAAAAACGCACATGTGATGAGATGGCATTTACTAAGAACACTTTTCACCATTATCGATCTTCCAACTTGATTCATAAGTTTGCCATTCCATCTAGAGAGTCTTGACTTCGTCTTATCTACAAGCCACGAAAAATTTGGTTTTCTTCTGTTTAAGAAAAGTGGAAGTCCCAAGTATTTCTCATCTAATGACATTCTCTTCATCCTTAATCTCTCAGCCAAAATTACAACGGTGCAGGATGGATATGTTTGGTGAAATAAGCGTGATTTCGAAAGTTCACTTGTTGCCTCGAAACTTCTTGAATTTGTTTATTACTTCCAACAAAGTGTTAACATTATGTATGTCGGCTTTTGCAAATAACAAACAATCGTCAAAGAAAAAGAAGATCGTTCTTGGTGGTGCATTCCTTGAGATTTTAATTCCTTGCAGTTTTTTGAGTTTTCTGCCTTTGCAGCTGACCTTGTGAGGACTTCCATTGTGAGAAGAAATAAATAAGGCGAGAGCGGATCACCTTGGCGAATGCCTCTGGATGGTTTGAATGATCACGCATGGTGTGCCATTAAGGAGTATAAAATTTGTTGTGCTTATGCACTCATGAACCAATCGGCACCATTTGCTATCAAAGCCTAATTTCTGCATGAATTTGTTAAGGAAATTCCATTCAACAGTTGAATGCTTTACTCATATCCGGTTTTAGAGCCATAAACCCTTTCTTGGTCTTCTTTCTTTTCATACAATGAATGATCTCTTGAGCGAGAAGAATGTTATCGCTTTATCTTGTCGACCAGGAACATATGCTTTTGCATGGGAGAAATAATCTTCTCAAGATCTTTGCTTTAATCATTCGCCATAATCTTGGTGATGAGTTTATATGTTGAGTTGCACGGGGCAATTGGTCGATAATCACCGGGCGTGTGTGGAGGCGAGTCTTTGGTATTAGACAAATATTAGTTTTGTTCATCTTCTTTAAGAGCTTCCTGAAACAAAGAAACTTTTAACCATGTCAACAACATCTTTTTTGAGTTTCCCATTGAGGCCCAGAAAGAAACCAGGTGGAAAACCGTCCCGGTCACGGAGCTTTCCACGGTTGCATGCTTTGAGTCTTTGTCGATTTACGTGATGTACGGGATTTTTAGTAAGCGGTTGTATTATCCTCTTTGGTGATGCATATTGGTAAGACATCGAGAAAATCTTCATGAGCTTGGATTAGAAGTGCACATTATGGTCTCGGAAATGGTTTATGAGTAAATTTTCTGATTATCTCTTCCAGCACCAAGTTCCATTGGGTCTTTGAAGGGATTCAATTGTTTCGAGCTCTTCTTTGTTGGCTTGAAGATGAAAATGTTTAGTGTTACGATGCATACGTGAACATAGTATCTTTGACCTCGCCGATAAAACTCTTCTTCTCTGCTATGCCATTCATTAATTTCTTGTTCAGTTTAATATACATGCCGGTGTTGTTCTTTTGTCCTCCACGGTTTTTGAAGTGTCATGAGCTGCTATTGTAAGATGCTTAATTGTTTGTATGTTGCCAAAAGTAGTTCTATTCCATAGTGATAAAACTCTTCTTGTTTCCCCAAGTTTTTGATCAAGAGAATAAGTTTGAGAACCTCTGGCTGCTTGGTCAAGCATTGTTAATTTGAATTTCTACGGGAGTTATCACGCAACCAACATTCAAATAATTTCCAATTCCTCATGTTTTGTTTCTCATTAGGTGACATATCAAGAAAAATGGGACAATGGTCCGATTCAAGGAATGGTAAGTGCTTAAGACAAGTATTAGAAAATTTAGTAACCATTCGGTATTAATGAGACCTCTATCTAGTCTAGATTTGATTTTCCCAGTTCCATGTTTGTTACTAGTCCAAGTAAAGGGATTTCCTTGAAATCCTAGGTCATTAAACCTATATCTTGTATAGTTTGAGAAATAGGGAAGCTTGAGAAGTAGAACCATTGATGTTTATTCTCTCCTCACTATGCTTGAATGATATTCAAATCACCTATCATGACCCAAGGAAGTGAAATGTTATACAATTCACAAATATTCTCGATACACTTCCATTGGGTGATTTTCTCTTGTGGGTATGGTGAGCCATAGACACAAGATAACAAACCACTTTGGTTTAGTTTGGGTCACTACAAATTAAGCAATGGAACATATTTTTATCCTTGTATAAAATTTCAAGTTCAAAACCATCTTTCCACATGAGACAAATATTTTTAGCTTTACCAACCAGAGGAACATAGCGAGTTATTGGGGAAGTTCAACGGTCTTATGTAGTTTAGAATTTTATCGAGAATTTACTTTGGTTTCATGGAGAAAGATAATGTCGGGGTTGAGCATTCTATTTAGGTGCTAAATAATTCCTAGTTTCTTTAGACCCATAACCATTACAGGTTCCAAGATATTACTTTCATGATGATAATCACAACAAACAAAGAAGAATACTTTCGATGGATGTTAGGAAGATAAGAGTAAATGCAAGTAGGAAAACAATTATCGAAAATAACGATTGAAAAAAAAATTGGGTGGTTACTCGCCGAGCGAGATGTTCCTTGGCTTTCAATTGCAGGGTTCAAGTCGGTTGCACTTGGAATATCGGCTTCCATCAACTCAAGAACATTGTTGTCCATAGCATTTTGGTTGATGTTTTCCCTAGAGTTTGGTGGTAAGACATGCGGTTGTGGGGGTTCATAGACGTAGCTTGGTTTAGGGTTGAGTTTTCATTCTTTTGTTTTGTACGGATTCATCTGTAGCCATTTTTTCTGCAAAAGAGTTATCCATGCTCCTTTCATCATCCTAAGCCCGTACCACGTCACCTTCTTCATTCATATAGGCTTCATATTCCTCGAAGATAAACTATCTAGGTGCGAGAAGATAATTTGTTTTCATGCATGTTTCATCCACGTGATCAATTACCCGACATTTGTCCTGAGATGTTGTTTTTGTAGGCACCAATGATATCTCGACCCACGCTTCTTTTCCATCAAAGTTTTCCACCATCCACCACGATACGGAGGCTTCTTGAGATCTATCTCTGCTCCAAGGCCGAGACAGTGTTTCCATATCTAGGTCTGCGGTTTTTACGGCTTAGTTGAAATTTTTTTCCCATGTATTCTAAGGCTTCATCCACAATTTGTGACATTCATGTGTTCAAGTTTCAAATACTTGAACTCAATAGTATAAACTTGGGTTTTGAATACATAATCTGTAAAGGGATATGAGGATAGTATTTTTGAACTGCAAACAAAGCTCCACCAACAATCCAGGGGACCATTTTGTATGATTTCATCTTGCTCTTCTTCGTTGTTGAGTTTCACTTTGGCATTAAGTTATGACTCATAACTCGAATCTCATTCCCTCTCGTATTGTCTCCATAACGAGTTGACTCGGCTCTTATGATTTTTCATGTTGATCTTGGTTTTCGAGTTGGTGACAAAGTAGAGCATGAGTCTTGCGGCATTGATATTCTGTGAAGTACCCACTACTCGCCTCTCGGTTGTTGGAATCGCAACAATTGCATTTTACGAGTTGTCTAGAGAGGGTATTGATGCGGTTTCATTGTTTGCTGCCATTGTAGGGTTTCCTAAAGTTTTAGAATACTAGCTATGCAATGATTTTGCTTAGGGAAGACAGAGTGAAAGGGTTCAAAGAGTAGGTTCTTGTTATATAGATGAAGAACTTTCCTAGATTGTTTGTTGCGATGAGATCGAGTATTGTTTCAAATCTTTGGAAAATATAAAGAAATTACTAGGATATCTTTCCATCGTAATCATGCATAAAGTTTCCTTTTTGTTGTAGAACATGCCTATGATATAGCAACAGCCTTTGATGTCTGAAATTAAAATTTTAATTGAATGGTTTGGTTGACTTGATTGGAAGCATGCCTATAATGACGGAGTAGTTTAGGGGGCAACAAAATTTGAATTTTGGTTTGACTGGATCGGTGTATTTTTGGATGAGGATTCCAGGTTTGATTATTGAAGGAAAGATCATGATGATCATCAAGGAATTTGTGCATATCTATTTTGGTAATGTCTATAGGATCTCTACTGCTATGGACCACCTTTGCTGAGAAGATAGTGAACACCACTGCCTGTATTCCAAGTGCAGAAAGCATCTTGAAACTCCACCACTGGATTCCCCGCAACATACTAGCCAATGAATCTGACAAAGAAGATTAAGCTTCCATCAAACAATCGTGACTCTATAATTAAATAAAGAACGATAACTCAATCGAACAAAACCAAGGGTACTAAGATTTCTGAAAAACACGATTCCACAACCGTTGAACAAGCTATAGAACATGTAAAACAAGAGAATCGATAAGAGTCAAAATCCAGAGTTTAAAAAAGATCATTAGATTAAAGAATCAAAATCCCTAAGCAAATTATCTAATCCTCCTTTCTGACTTGTTAGTTTCAAGAACCACCATCAATAACTAACCATTTTTACTTTGTTTTGCAGAAGCTATTAAAACATTGGGTTGTGTCTTGGATGACCAATAAATAAGAGAAGAACCCATGAGTTCAAGCATATATATCAAGGTTTAGTTATTATCACTAAGAATAACCGGTCTCACATAACCTAAAACACTTGGTGAGTTATACGTATAAAGTTAATTTATTCTAGGATTTCAGTGAGTAGAATCTTACTGAGAAAGTTTATTATACAAAGAGTGACTTAGGAGATTCCGAACGCATGAGTTTACAACTATTCCGAGTTATTAGTATAATGCGATTTTTAGTTTTCCCAATGTTAGTATGTTGCGAGAGAACATAGCTTATGTTGATTAGGTTCACTTTCTACGGTGGAAAAGGATTCCTTGATGAATCTCATTTTAATTTTTGCATTAGTTATTATTCTTTTCATTTTGCATTATTTATATTTGGCTTTGCATTACTTATATTTTTACTTTAGCTCTCTACTCCCTTAGGAGCAGAAGCTGCTTACAAGTTAGTGTATGGAGAAGTAAGAAACATCTTTTTGTGAGTTTGACACCTCATCAATTATTAATCAAATTTTCATATATGATAGACGAAACTCTCTTTAGTTCACCCTTTACGTGTATATATAATCCCTTAATTTGTTCATTGAGGATGTTGAATTACAAATCATTTACCTTCTTGTAGACAAATATTTCAAATGAATAAGTGTGGTAATTTACCGTCTTATCTATTTTACCATCTTATCTCGATATTTTCATTTATGTCGAACTTATTAAATAATTATTACATTTTCCCTTTTTGATAGTTATGTTTTAACATTTATCTAATATTACCTAAAGGGGTAGGATTTGTTTTGTACTCATATAGAAATAATGCAGAGTACTCTATCTTGGAGAGTCCACTCCATCGTACTACCCACCCCAAGGCCATTCTTAATGAGGTCCCAATCCTTCATTCCAGAATCTCCTCTCATAGTAACGCTTGTATATCGGAAGTCGGCCTGCTGTAGTTTTTTAATTCCAAAAAAACTGTTTGTTTGGAACTTACACATCTGTGCGTCAAAAAAGAATAGGTGCCTCATCCAAAGCCACCGAATAGTTGTCTGGAACCATGGCCGGATTGCTTTCAGGTGGATATTAAGTTGTTATCCTGACAAATACTATCAACAAAAAGAGGGTTAAGTTGAGCCTGACATACCTAAGCGGAAGCTCGGTGGTACATCTCAACATTTCTAAATAGCAGCATCTCCTTGAACAAAATGTCTAAGTTCAATTTCGATCATATCTGCGGTTATATAGTATACAATTAAAACAAGATTGCATTCAATTTATTATAAAAAGAATAAGTTCTCATTAATTATGTATTTTATAACTTTTGTGATAAATGTGATGGTTATTTAATTTAGATCATTTTTGAAATATATGGATTTACTCAAAAACTATACGTACTGAAACAATTAATTAACAATCATGAACAATGATTACCAACAATAAAATTAGGATCATTTAAATATTTTTTTTTATTTTTAAAACTAAATAAACCAAAATCATCAAATTATTGAGATACATATAAGATTTTATTTACTTTTCAAATACTCGTTCTTTTTCAATATTAATAATATTATAATGGTATAAACATTAAATAGATGAAATAAATTAATGGTAATAACCTTGCAGATGGGTCTTAAAGGAGCTTTCAATTTTATTAGCAAGTTGTTACTCTTTAAATCCTCATGCACAATATTTTGAAAATGCAGATATCTCATTTCAAAATATGCATCCATGGCGCATTATTATAAGCTTCTTACCTTTATCATCACGATTTCATATAAGATTATATTCATGAAAAATTTCATATAAGATTAACATTCAACTAGTTTCCTAGTCTCGAAAGAAAATTATACGGATAAGTTACTTATTATTGAGTATGTTGCATATATCATTCATGAAATAACAATTCACCATAAACTCGGTTAGAATTGACCCGGGCTATCTTGAGCTTGCACAATCAAACACTATAAAATTTGGATATTTGCTTGGGAGGATAATTGTTAGATCGGTGCTCGGTCGAACTGCATGACGTTGCTATCTTAAGCTTGTTTGTCAAGTTTAGTTGCCAAAACTATAAGTCTTGATTTCTAGTCTACTAATATCTAAGTCTCGGACTAGGATAGAAAGTGTAGTCGAGCTCTGAGACTCCACGGGTTTCATCATGCAAGACGAAGAACTACTCAAGGCTGGTGGAACTTCATCGACAAAAAGTATGTGGAGACTTGAACTTATCTATCACTCAAAAGTATACTTTATCTCATATCTTGAGACTAAAGTCGTATTTGCTATATAGACTATGATTATACACATGTACTATTTTTGATTTGAGTTTATCTCGCTTATCTATTTCTCGAAATATGTGTTGGTAAGCTTTCGCTTTGGCCAAGTTCATCTTTACTAGTGACGAAGTCATATTAGTTTCAATTACTTGAAAATCGCTTTGTGAAAAATAGTTTGTGAACAACAACTATATAACGTCCTCTAAGAATGTTTCAATGATTGAAATGAGAGTTTAGAATATATAACCTTGGTTGGATATAAAATGTGATGTGAGGCAACTCATACTTGTGTAAGTCCAATATCCTTGAACCAATGTATGCGTACTTTTCTTTCGGGATAACTTAGGAACTAAAGTCTGCGTATTACCAATCACGCAGCATGGCTTAGGAAGTTCATCATCACGTGAATTTTGCCGGAGTTTGTGGCTGAAAACAAACTTAATCCGGTACTTAAGTCCGCGATCCGGTATGCGTACTTAAGTAGGTTATTTTCTAAAAGCAGTTTAATTCGTTAACTAAGACATTTATATATTAAGGAATGCATTCTTTGCAAACCGTGGCTATAATGTTCATGAATCGATTGAGTGAATCAAAAGCTGTTTTGTTTCGATCGTGTTTTGTATACTTCTGAGATCTAAGCAATTGAACAACTCTCTAACTAGTTCATTTGAGTCATTTGAACTAGTTGTGGTAAAGAAGAATAAGGTTGATATGAAAGTGCTCATGGCTAACCTATGGTTAACTCTTTTGTTGAACCAATGACTTTTACGCGTTTAGGTGCGGTTACTCAAATCCAAATTAGTTACATTTAATGTGTGTATATCAAGCTAAGTTCGATCTAATTAGGTTGAAAGATATTAGCTTGAATCTAATCGGTTTTCATCTAATCGGTGAATATTTAATGCTTTGTTACAAAGGTAACTTAGATCGCAAACCCTAATTTGAAGACTATATAAAGGAGAACTCTAACAACTGGGAAACCTAATCCCCACACCTCATTTTATTGCTAATAGACTAGTTTTAATTCTCTTGAGGGGAATAAGCTCTTGTGGAGAAAGTTGCTTGAAAAGTGTTATTTGGTCCCAGAAAAGTACTAAAGGCACCCAAATCTTGGATAAGGGCACCCCCGGAAATGTGATAGAGGCACCCCAGGAGTTTTTCACTATTTATAGCCCAAAATCACTCTTTGTACCCCACAAATTACTATCCGCACCCCAGGAATTGCTATTTATACCCCAAATTGCTAAAGGGACACCAGAACTTGATAAGGGAGGTCATCTTCAACCTTTTGAAATTTTGAAATTTGGCGGGAAAATGGATTTTAATGCAACATAATTAGGGTTGAAGATTTGAAGGTGTTGTACTGAGATTCAATCACTGAAATTTTGTGGGTCTTCTCAATTGAGCTTAACAGAGCTGGTAAAGGTCTTGGATTCGTCTAGAATTGGCTGGAATGTCAAGATTTGAAAACGAGTGTCCACCGATTTTGGCGGAAAAAAGCAAGCTTCAAATAAATGAGAAAATACGATATCTTCTCGTGATGATTAAGTCGAGTTTTGATGAGATTTAATCGCGAGTTATGATTGGTATTAGCTGTTGATTCAGGGGTTGGTATGAGTTGTGCTTTGAAAATATAGGGATATTTCGTTCGGTTCAAGCAAAATTGCCGCCCCTCTTGTTTCTCGACTCGGGAGAGTTTTAATTGGTTTTAGTCTCTGCTGTGGATTGATAATGACTAAACAGGGATGGTAAGTCTCTTGATTTCGAAAGAAAAGGGAAGTTACGTGTGTTCAAGAAAACAGAGGAGGTGGAGTTTTTCACGGGATTGTTTGAGATATTTCTGGTATTGGATGGTGGTTGCAATGAGTTTGACTTCTTCTGGAACTTGTTTTGCGCGTGTTGGAGAGTTTCAGTCAAAGAATAACACGTAAAAGAGATAAAAGGAGATGTTTTCACGAAATGAAATAACACTAGGATATTCTATTTTGGAAGAACAGCATGATTGTTGCATGTTTAATGACATCATGGATGAAGAATGAACGTGCTTAACGGTGTCGACATCCACAGACGTGTGAAAGAGAATTAAATCCTGTAATATGGTAAGAATAAAAGGAGAAAATATTCCCGAGAATAATCCCTTGATGGCGAAGATTTCAAGCATTGATTACGAGTTATTACGGTTCTGTTGGGTACAAAAGAGTGTCTTGGGGATCGAGGAGAGATATCGAGAGTTGGGGTGAAGAACAGAGGTTCTTGAGCAGATTTCTCTAGCTATTTACGAGAGAAGAAGAAGAAGAAGAATATTTGACGTCCATTGACCGTGCTTGAGAAGCTGTCTTTTATAAACGGTGCTAAACAGTGATCGGTTGGCACACTTATTTAAATTTGCAACAACTCTTGTAACGGTGATTTATGTAACACCAATACAACATTGCAGATTCATTGTACTTTTAGTTTTCTTCAATAAAAACACCATTTGAGCTTTGAATTATATTTTTGAGTGTGTTTTCATAATGAGAAGCTAAACCCCTACACCATGGGTCTACGGAGGAATCGAATTTCATACATGGGTGAATTTATTTTATTTTCTATATGACTTTGCATTAATTAAAATAGAATTATGATTTGAATTAATTAGTTATTATTTTATTTGATGGGTCATTCTTGCTTAGATGTTTGATGTCCCATGCTTACGATTTATAACTAATATTTTGAGAATCTACTTTGGCAAAATAAGAGTCGATGTTATTTTATTTATTGAGCGATAATTGTTGAGAATAAATAATTGAGCCCTATGATATGAACTCGGTGGAATCCTAGTCCCAGTAACTCTCGCTTTTATTATTTTCATTAATTTAATCTTCACAAGTCTTAGAGTTCGAATCTTATTACTAAAACAACAATTAAAAATATTATCAACAGGCAAGATAGAAAAGTAGTCACAAACATCTTCGTCTCATCGTTTGTGATTCAACAATATCTTGTTTTGCTAGTCGATTAAGATTATTGTGAGGTGATTGATATTTCTAAGTCGTTTTTTAGAATATAATTAGGTATATCAATTGGTTCCTGTTCACCTTGATTTATCAAAAGAGGAACAAAAATCGTAGGTATTTACGTGGGAGACAAATTTATCTATTCCTGTAGAATTTTACATTGTGATCTGATTTGTTTATTAAAGTCTTCGACTTTGGGTCTAGCAACTCTTAGTTGTGGGTGAGATCAGACTAAGGGAATCAAGTGCTTAGTATCCGCCAGGATCGAGACGTAAGGAGCGCAATTGTACCTTGGATCGTGTGAGATTGATTAGAGTTCAACCACGGTCCCGCATCAAGTTAGTTTGTAGTAGGCTAGTGTCCGTAGCGGCTTAATACGGTGTGTGTTCAATCTGGACTAGGTCCCGGGTTTTTCTTTCATTTGTGGTTTCTCGTTAACAAAACTTCTAGTGTCTGTGTTATTTCTTTTCCGCATTATATTTTGTTATATAATTGAAATATCACAAAAGTTGTGCGTTGAATCGATCAATTGGGAAATCCAACCTTTGGTTGTTGATTGAAATTTATTGATCACGGAACATTGGTATTTGTACCGTTTAAGTGATTTCTCTTGTATTCAATTAGACTCGCATATTTCTATTTGCTTGAGTGAGTATTGAATCGAAAAATTGAGATATAACTCTTTGATATACTTTTTATTAAGATTGAATGAGTCTAGTTGATTCTCTTAAAGTATATTGGAGTTTGTCCATACGATTGATAATCGAAATATTGGGTGTGGTTGTTAGACCCCATTTTTTCATTTGGTATCGTGAGCGGCAAACACGTTTAAAGACCTTATAAGTCCGTGTTTGTAGCGATACGACTATATGGACAATAAAGTCTCTAGAAACGCTTCACCAAGATTAAAATAAAATCGTAGAAAGTTCGAGAAAAACTGGTTATTCTCCCGAAAAAAGTTGGATGAACAAATCCGGATCAACTCTGATCTTGTTTAAATCGCAATGTATAAGGATTTGAAATATGTCAAAATTCCTTGATGGACTTGAATAACTCTAGGTTTTCTTCAATGAAGAATAGTCGTAAATCGGATGATAAACAAGGTTTAGACTTTGTGAAACCCGATATGACTGAGAACCACTCTCAGAAGAGTTTAAAGATGTTGGTCCATGTATGTTACGTGACTCTTACGATCACTTTCAACATACATGTATGTCCTTTTCGGAAAAGTTTTAAAGGTTGCAAGTAATCTTCATAAGAACGTTGAACAACTGTTTACTTCTCTAAAAGGATGTACAAAACTAACAAGAAATTCTAAAAGGATAGTAGTGTTAGTATGTGATCTTTTGCTTTAAAATCAACATCGCCCTTTCAATGGTTTCTTGACAGTGGATGTAGCCGACATATGACTGGTGATCTCTCGTGGTTTGTTACTACAACCGATTATGAAGGAGGTCATGTAACTTTCAGAGATGAGAGTTTCTGCTACATAAGCAAGAAGGGGACGATCAAACTACCCTTGGCGCACTGAAATCCATGATGTAGTATACGTAAAAGGTAGCGGCATGCAAACCTTCTTTCAATTAGTCAAATCTGTGACAAAGGCCATAAAGTTGTCTTCAATGCAAATGGATGTGACATTGTAGACAAAACTGGGAAAGTAATTTATCAGGGAACTCGTGGTAAAAACAACTCTTATCTTCTGGATACTCAGTATAGTAATTGTTGCAACTTGACTAAGGTGGAATCCACACATCTTTGGCATGAGCGTTTTGGTCACATCAATTATCGCCTTCTAACTAAGATCATTAATAAAGAACTTATTAGAGGTGTTCCCAAAATCAATGCAAAGATTGATGGTGTATGTGGCCTGTCAAAAGAGTAAACAAACGAAAGTTCACCATAAATCATCTCGAGACATTCTCACTAAAGCTCCACTTGATTTAAGTCATATGGACTCTTCGGACCCATTCAACAACCCCTTTGTTGCGGGAAAGAAGTACGCTTTAGTTATGGTAGATGATTACACCGAGATTCACAGGTAGCATTTCTTTCTCATAAGAATGAAACTTCTTGATGAATTCAAGATTATTGTTAATAGGATCCAGGAACGAACAAGGTCGCAAATTAAAGAAAATTAGAAGCGACAGTGGAATTGAATTCAAGGACACTAAGGTGTTTGAATTTTGTGACGAAATGAGGATTATTCAACAATACTCACCACCTATCACCCCTCAAGCTAATGGAGTTCTTTAGAGAAAAGAATAAGAACATTCAGAAATGGCAGGTAATGCTTCATAACAAAAACTTACCTTTGAGGTTTTGGGGAGAAGTCATCTTCACAACATGTTACTTGATTAACCGTGTCCACCTACGGTCTAAAACCATAAACACTCCTTACAAGTTGTGGTATGTTAGAAAACCCAACTTGCATTATCTCGTGAGTGTTCGGAAGTAAGTGCTACATTCTAAAAGATCGAGAACGAGAGAGGGAAATTTGATACTAAAAGTGGTGAAGGTATCTTCCTTAGCTATGCCTACGATAGTCGTGGTTTTGAGTATTTAATCTCGAGAACCCAAGTTATGATGGAGTGCCGCTAATGTTATCATTGATGATATTAGTAATTTTCATCATGATAATCCTCCGCCTGAATTGCCTCCAATCGAGACAATTGAGAAAGTCAAAGAAATCCAGAATCGGTTGAAGTCATCCAAATCATTCATCGATCCTAGTATTTCTAGTGACGAGAGAAGAGCACCGATCAAAGCCGCTCTGTTGAACAAGAACGTGTCATTCCTCGACACCTCTCGGGTTCAACGAAATCATGATCCCAACAAGTATCATTGGAGGTAAAGATTATACAACTAAGATAAGAGGACAACTTCAAAATACTTGCAATTTTGGTTGTTATCTTTCACAAGTAGAACCAAGGAACATTGATGAATCTCTTAACGATCCCTTTTGGGTGAATGTAATGCATGAAGAGTTAAATCAATTTCAAAGACAAGATGTATGGCAACTTGTACCTAGTCCCTCCAATATCAATATTGTTGGTACCAAATGGATATTCAAGAATAAGTCTGATGAATTTGGCACAATTTTCAGAAATAAAGCCAGACTTGTCGCTTAAGGATATTCATGAGATTGAAGATGCTGATTGGGCAGCATGCGTGGAAGATAGAAAAAGTACATCATGGGGTTTCTCTTATGTAGGACCTGAATCTTGTGGCCTCGGCATAGCAAGAAACAAAATTCACAATCCATGTCCACATGTGAGGCGAGAAATATATTCTTTGTTAGGCTCATGTTATATTTAACTCCTCTGGATGAAACAAATGCTAGGTGATTATGGAATTGATAATGGAATAATGAAGATCTTTTGTGATAACTCTAGCGCGATTCGAATCATTGAGAATCCCGTTGAACACTCAAGAACAAAGCACATTGATATAAGGTACAATTTTATTCGAGATCTATATGAAAATGGTATCATAAATATGGAATTTGTGCCTTCCGAACAACAATTGGGTGATATTCTCACCAAACCATTAGATACTGCTACATTTCAACACTTACGACAGTCTATTGGTGTTGTTTTGGTTCATTAGTCATTTTTAAAACTCTTGCCCCTGTGCTTATCTCGATCTTTTGGGCAATTGAGTTTAGAATTCCAGTAAGTGTTAGCTTCAATTCTACATTTGTTTCAGTAGTTGATTTTCTGTCAGGTTTCGTAGTGTAATGTCCAAACAAATCCTTTTTTTTTTTTGTGAAAGTAAGGTCGCTCTTGATGTTCTTTCGGGAATGACATTTTATTGGGGAGAATTCTAAATTGAACTTGTGCTTAATTGCCAAATCTTTGTGGGGAGTGCGGATGTGGAATATTATAGGGGTTATCTTGATCTTTATAAATGATGAAAGCATTTAGGGATTTATGATTGCATCTAAAAAAGTTGATATGTACTTTCTTTTGGTCATGAAGTGTCTCTATGGAAATTTCATGAGGATCCCACTAGTTTTCGTACCTTTTCCAATTTTATTGACAAAAGGGGAGAATTAATGTAGTTATTTCACAAATACATATGGTTTTCGGATCATTATGTAAGGGGGAGTGGTTTTCATGTGAGATGAAGTATTGACTAAGGGGGAGTGATACATATCACCTTAGTATTGTTGTCGAAGTTGTGATGCAATTGAACTTTGATGTTGTGTAATAATACTATGACACTGTGTAACAATGATTGAGAGCTTTTGTTTTCTCATTGTTATGGCTACGGATCTTCAAGAACGATGCTGCTGCATTGAATATCTTTGGAATCACTGGAGTGCTTGGAAGTGACGAAGATTTCGAGTAATGTTGAAGAACCAATAAGATCATGCATGTGGAAGAGAAGCTGCAAAGTTTATTTATTTTTTATTCCATATGTATTGATAGTTTTGTCACTAAAATTGACAAATGGGGAGATTGTTAGAGCACTTCTCGGTCGAACCCGCAAGCGTTGCTATCTTAAGCTTGTTTGTCAAGTTTAGTTGCCAAAACTATAAGTCTTGATTTCTAGTCTACTAATAGCTAAGTCTCGGACTAGGATAGAAAGTGTAGTTGAGCTCTAGACTCCACTGTGTTCATCATGCAAAGACGAAGAACTACTCAAGGAACTGGTGGAACTTCATCGACAAAAAGGTATGTGGTGACTTGAACTTATCTATCACTCAAAAGTCTACTTTATCTCCTATCTTGAGACAAAAGTCGTATTGCTATATAGACTATGATTATACACATGTACTATTCCGAGCTGAGTTTATCTCGCTTATCTATTTCTCGAAATATGTGTTGGTAAGCTTTCGTTTTGGCCAAGTTCATCTTTACTAGTGACAAAAGTCATATTAGTTTCAATTACTTGAAAATCGCTTTGACGAAAAATAGTTTGTGAACAACAACTATATAACGTCCTCTAAGGATGTTTCAATGAGAGTTTAGAATATATAACCTTGGTTGGATATAAACAGTGTGAGGCAACTTATACTTGTGTAAGTCCAATATCCTTGAACCAAAGTATGCGTACTTTGTCGCTCAGGATAACTTAGGAACTAAAGTTCGCGTACCAAGTACGCGCACTGCCGGAAGTTTACATCCCGTGAATTTCTGCTGAAGTTTGTGAACTGAAAACAAACTTAATTAGGGTACTTAAGTCCGCGTACCAGTATGCGTACTTAAGTAGGTTATTTTCTAAAAACAGTTTAATTCGTTAACTAAGACATTTGTATATTAAGGAATGCATTCTTTGCAAACCGTGGCTATAATGTTCATGAATCGATTCGAGTGAATCAAAACTGTTTTTGTTTCGATTGGGTCTTGTATACTTCTATGATATCTAAGCAATTGAACAACTCTCTAACTAGTTCATTTGAGTCATTTGAACTAGTTGTGGTAAATAAGAATAAGGTTGATATGAAAGTGCTCATATGGCTAACCTATGGTTAACTCTTTAATTAAACCAACGACTTGTACACGTTAAACCAACGACTTGTACACGTTTAGGTACGATTACATTCGAACCTAAATGAAGTTACATTTCATGTGTATAACAAGCTAAGTTCGATCTAATGGTTGAAAGATATTAGCTTGAATCTAATCGTGTTTTCATCTAAAGATGAATATTGAATGCTTTGTTACAAAGGTAACTTAGATTGCAAACCCCGATTTGAAGACTATATAAAAGAGAACTCTAACAACTAGGAAACCTAATCCCCACTTTAGTTTCAAATTTAATCAATTTGAAAAGCGGGGGTACAACAAGCCTCACCCAATATTTCAATTAGCAATCTATATGGACTAACTCTAATATACTTTTAAGAGAATCAACTATACAGTCAGACTCAATCTTTAAAAAAGTATATCAAGGAGTTAATATCTCTATCTCTCGATTTGATCTTTACTCAAGCAAATGGAAATCTGCGAGTCTTTATCAAATACTAGAGAGATAAACTTGGATGGTACCAAAGACCAATGTCCAAGTGTCAATCAATGTAAATCAACAACCAAAGGTTGGATATTCTAATTGATTGATCTTAGCGCACAACTGTGATATTTCAATTATATAACAAAATATAATGCGGAATAGAAATAACACAGACAGGAGAAGTTTTGTTAACGAGGAAATCGCAAATGCGAGAAAAACCCGGGACCTAGTCCAGATTGAACACCACACCTGTATTAAGCCGCTACAGACACTAGCCTACTACAAACTAACTTGGTCTGGACTGTAGTTGAACCCTAATCAATTTGACACTTGATTCAAGGTACGATTTGCGCTCCTTACGTCTCCGATCCTAGCAGGATACTACGCATGATTCCCTTAGTGATCTCACCCACAACTAAGAGTTGCTACGACCCAAAGTCGAAGACTTAAATAAACAAATCTGTATCACACAGAAAAGTCTACGATAATAGATAAATCTATATCCCACAGATAAACCTATGAGTTTTTGTTCCGTCTTTTGATAAATCAAGGTGAACAGAACTAATTGATAACCTTAGGACTTATATTCCAGAAGAACAACCTAGTATTGTCAATCACCTCACAATAATCTAAATCGTATGGTAGCGAAACTATATATTGCGGAATCACAAACGATGAGACGAAGATGTTTGTGATTTCTTTTTATCTTGCCCTAACGGAGATATAATCTCAAATCAATTATTCAATTGAAATCGCATACGATAGAAAATGGCAAGATCAGACCACATTCGGCTACAAGATAAGTAGTTTCATCGCTTCACAATCCCAATGAAGTCTTTTGATCGTTAACCTACAGGTCTCGAGAAGAAACCTAAGGTTAAAGGAGAATCGACTCTAGTAAAACCAACTAGTATCACACATGAGGTATGGGGATTAGTTTTTCGAGTTGCTAGAGTTCCCCTTATATTGTTTTCAAATCAGGTTTGCAATCTAAGTTACCTTGGTAACAAAGCATTCAATATTCACCGTTAGATGAAAAACTTGATTCAACCAAGCTAATATCTTTCAACCGTTAGATCGAAACTTAGCTTGTCACATACAAATGAAATGTATTCATTTAGGTTTGAGTAACCGTACCTAAACGTGTACACTTAGTTGGTTCACAAATAGTTAACCAATGGTTAGCCATATGAGCACTTTCATATTAACCTTATTCATCTTTCTCATAACTAGTTCAAATGACTCATAAGAACTAGTTGAAGAGTTGTTCAATTGCTTAGGTCTTTATTCATAGACACAATTGAAGCAAAATCGGTTTGATCCACTTGAATCAATTCATGAGCAATATAGCCACGGTTTGCAAAGATTGCATTCCTTATAATTTATTGTTTTAAGCTCATGAACTATCGATTTGAGAAATAACCATCTTGGGTATGTGTACGGGTATGCGTACCTTAGCTAATGGATTTGAGTTTACAAACTCGGAGAAATTTTCGGTTCGAAAACTTTCGTGGGGTACGCGTACGGGTATGCGTACCTAAGGTGGTGGTTTACTAGTTTGCAAACTTACAAACTCAGCAGAAATTTTCGGTATGAAAACTTCCCTTGCAAATACGCGTGACGGGTACGTGTACTCAACCTCGTCTCCTTCACCGATACCGCATGCACACATATGCACGCACTTGGTTTCCGGCACATGGATTTATACACTAATGTGCGAAACACACAATATATGATTATATCCATTACTGGTAATCTCAACTCTACATTTCAATCATTGAAACATTCTTCCATAATGTTATAACAATCGTTATTCACGACTATCGTCATCAAAGCTATTTTCAAGATTGAAACGTCATCATGACTTTCGTCATGGGTAAAGATTAAAATGGTTAAAGCGAAAGCTTCACCAACACATATTTCAAGAAAAAGATAAGCGAGTAAACTCGGCTCGAAATAGCAAATGTGTATGTATGAAAACTATCTTACTTATACGACTATTGTCTCAAGAGTAGGAGATAGAATACACTTTTGAGTGACAGATAAGTTCAAGTCTCCACATACCTTTTTGTCGGATGAAGTTCCACTTGTTCCTCGAGTAGTTCTTCGTCTTCGTAAGATGACCACCATGGAGTCTAGAGTTCAACTACACTTAACTATCCTAGACCGAGACTTAGTCATAAGTAAACTAGAAATCAAGACATATAGTTTTGATCACTAATATTGACAAACATGCTTGAGATAGCAACGCATGCGAGTTAAAACCGAGCAGTGCTCTAACAATCTCCCCATTTGTCAATTTTAGTGACAAAACTATCAATACATATGGATTACAAAGATAAAACTTTGTAGCTTCTTGTCCACATGCTTGATCTCCTTGGTGCTTCAACATTACTCGAAAACTTCGTCTTTTCCAAGTACTCCCATGATTCCATAGATGTTCAATTCAGCATCATTGTTGTTGAAGTTCCGTAGCCATAACAATGAGAAAACAAAAACTCTCGATCATTGTTATGCGGTGTCATAGTGTTATGACACAACATCAAAGTTCTCATATCACAACTTCGACAACAATACTATGGTGATATGTATCACTCCCCTTAGTCAATACTTCGTCTCAACACGAAAACCAATCCCCTTACATAATGATCCGAAAACCATATGTATTTATAGTATGAACTACATATTAATTATCCCCCTTTTTGTCAATAAAATTGGCAAAGGCACAAAAAACGGGATCCTAATTAAATTTCCATGGAGACACTTCAAGACCAAAGAAAAGTACATATCAACTTTGTTTAGATGCAATCATAAATCCGAAGCTAAATGCATTCATCACGGAGTTTATAAAGATACAAGATAACTCCTCAAATATTCCACACAAGCACTCCCCACAAAGATATGGCAACTAAGCACAAGTTCAAAAGAACTCTCCCCATTTGATGTCATTCCGAAAGAACAACAAGAGCTACCTTACTTTTACGAGAAAATAAGGATTTCTTTGGACACCAAAAACCACAAAAAGATTTTGTATCCAAAATTCTCAATTAAACTAACCACAAGAGAACCCATGATTAATTTAATCGGAATACACAACCAAAATAACCACAAACGAATCTATGATTAGTCTAGTTGGAAATGCTCACACAAGAATACTTATGGAGCCGCAAAGTATATACATAAAATATGGATTAGGGAAGATCAATCTCGGAATATACAACGATTCATTCTATTTTCCATCACCATTTACACAATGACATTCAATGAGACATAATCCTTGTAAACAAAAGATTTTAACCTATCTTCCATCAATAAATTGACATAATAGGCTTAACCTTTGTTTGTCAAAAGTTCATCGATATTGTATCAATACATGCATATCAACATATAACCGAGATAACTTTAGACAACGTATGGGACAATAATAGTTCACGGACGCAAACACACATATCCCATAACATATTGCAATATATAAAACCATAAAGATTAATACTGCAAAAATCATCTTCCAAACAAACTTTTTAGAATTTAAACAAATAAACCTAAAAACATGAAGATGAAAATGCTGGACATAGCTATGTGTACTCACAATAATGGCTATTCCAAACCCTAGTTATCCTTCTTAAAACAAGAATAAAATTCTTTTAAGAAGTTCCCTAGACATTATAGAGATTTCTCAGAGCATCTACTGAGAATTCCTTCTCATTATTGAAGAAACTATTGATTATGTGGTCATTCACTTCCTTAGGTCTTCGAAATGTCGGTTAAATCACTAAGTTCTTTTTAGTTCACTCAAGGTGTTCTTGGTTAGAGACAACATTTGTTCATAGTGAGTTATCTTTTCCAAAGAGGAAACGATTTGAGATTTTAAATCATTTCTCTTGTTGATGAAATCTTTCACCATGCCTCTAAAATCATTATCATAATGACAAACAGACAAGAGACAGTTAGAGGAAGAACCTTATCCATTGATTGTCGACTTCACTTTCTTTTACTCTTGAGGAAGAGATTCCTTCACAAAGATACACATTAATCTGCTTCAACCGCATCTCTTTTTGTAATCCTCTAGTCAAGGGAGCCATGAGACTGTATCTTTGATAAGAAATGAGAAAGAGAGGACAATAAAAACGGATTTATGAACACAAAACCCTAGAAGACATTGAATAAGTCTTTGATTTGTTATCCGCCTTTCATCTTCTTAGGAGAATATTTTCTTAACAAATATAAGAAAAAGATTTACAAAAACACCGACTTGAGCCATTTTTAGTGCAAACCTCATTTTTCCCAAGCTAAAAATGAGGATGCGGGACGTCACCCAACATTAGTTGGTGACGAAAGTGAGCCATATGCTCACACCTCTTATTTTTCGTGGCTTATCATTGTTTGTTGTGTAAACAGATTTCTTACCTTGTCTAGATCCAGATTTTTTTAGAAGAGCTTGGTTATCCGGACCCAGATTCATTTTCTGCATTTTCTCTTGAAGTTTGGTGATTCTCTTATTGCTCTTTCTGAATCTCCAACAAGTGTTCCGATCATGCTTTGAATGTTCACAAAAAGAACAAATTAATGAGGATTTTTCGCCTTTATGTGACTCTTTCTGTTTAACACAATAATCAACAATCGTTGTTCCTTGATTAGTTGGAATGGACAACTTTGAGCTTTGAGTTTTTTTTGAACCCTAAACCATTAGTGTTTCCAAAGGATCTCGACCAAATAACATTTATGCAATTTTGTCAGAGCTTCCAGGATAACCTTTGCAGTCATACTTGAGAGTGTTAATCTCTTCTTCCTTTAGAGACATGGTTCACGAACTTATCATTAAGACGCTCTATCTCCAACGGAGTGATAATTCAACTTTCTTCAAGGAGGACTTTAAGTGAAGGTTTTCTTGAAGAATCTCTTTATTCAAGAGATCAAGAAACTTTGTGTCATACTCAAGTTCTGAATCGAAGTTGAAGTGGAGAGAGAATCAGAGTAGACTCATACGAGACATTGAGTAGTTTTGTTTTCTATTGAATCATCGAAGATGAATATTCATCACATCTATTCTTCCTCTTTATCAAATCCTTGACCTTCCCGATTATCGTTGATTTATCAAGATCAACATGAATAGAGCAACATTCATCATCCCAAGACAAGTGAGAGGATACACCTGTTTTGGTCACAACATTGAGCGAACGTTCTGCCTATGTCAAGATCAAGAATTTTTAACTTTCCTATCAGAGTGTTTCTAGAAAGTGTATCAAGGTTATTTCCCTCAACGATGGCATGCTTCTTAGAGTCGTATCTAGATGACAGCGATCTGAGAATATTCATCACAATGTCCTTTTCAGGAATAGTCTTACCAAATGCAAAAGATGCATTAACAATTTGGACACTTTGTGATTAAACTCATCAGATGAATCTTCATCCGCATACAAAGGTTTTCCCAATCGGAATTAAGGTTTTGAAGCCTAGCTTCCTTTTCACTTCGGTATTACCTTCGAATACGGTTTCTAAGATATCCCACACATCTTTAGATCTAGTGCAATTTGACACATGTTCAAAGATTTGGGGTAATGGCATGTATGAAGTCATTCAAACCGTCGGAATTTTGCTTTGCAACAAGTATCTCGACAGGACTGTATTCACCAATGTTCTTGGGAACGTTTACATTTCCTACTTCCACAACGGGAGCATCATAGCCATTAACTACATATACCCATGATTGAAAATCACATGCTTGAAGAAAAGCTTCGCATAACAATTTTCCACCATAAGTAATTAGAGTCATCGAAAGACTGGTGGCACGTTAATAGAGATAGCACCTATGTTCATAGAGCAGATCGCTACAAACACAAGACTTTTGAGGTCTTAAACGTGTTTGCCTGGCTTCGATACCAATTGAAAAAGCGGGGGTACAAACAACCTCACCCAATATTTCGATTATCAATCCAGATGGACTAACTCTAATATACTTTTAAGAGAATCAACTAGACAGTCAAACTCAATCTTAATAAAAAGTATATCAAGGAGTTAATATCTCCATCTCTCGATTTGATCTTTACTCAAGCAAATGGAAATATGCGAGTCTTTATCAAATACTAGAGACATAAACTTGGATGGTACCAAAGACCAATATCCAAGTGTCAATCAATGTAAATCAACAACCAAAGGTTGGATATTCCTAATTGATTGATCTTAACGCACAAACCTGTGATATTTCAATTATATGAAGAAATATAATGTGGAATAGAAATAACACAGACAACAGAAGTTTTGTTAACGAGGAAACTGCAAATGCAGAAAAACCCCGGGACCTAGTCCAGATTGAACACCACAATGTATTAAGCCGCTACAGACACTAGCCTACTAAAAACTAACTGGTGCGGACTGAGTTGAACCTAATCAATCTCACACTGATTCAAGGTACAGTTGCGCTCCTTACGTCTCTCATCCCATCAGGATACTACGCACTTGATTCCCTTAGCTGATCTCACCCATAACTAAGAGTTACTCACGACCCAATGTCGAAGACTTAAATAAACAAATCCGTATCACACAGAGAAAAGTCTACGATAATAGATAAATCTGTCTCCCACGAGATAAACCTATAAGTTTTGTTATCTTTTGATAAATCAAGGTGAACAGAACTAATTAATAACAGGACTTATATTCTCGAAGAACAACCTAGTATTATCAATCACCTCACAATAATCTAAATCGTATGGTAGCAAAACTAGATATTGCGGAATCACAAACGATGAGTCGAAGATGTTTGTGATTTCTTTTTATCTTGCCCTATCGGAGATATAATCTCAAGTAAATTATTCAATTGAACTCGTACGATAGAAAATAGCAAGATAAGATCGATCAACTACAAGAAAAGTAGTTTCGTCGGCTTCACAATCCCAATGAAGTCTTTGGTCGTTAACCTAAGGTGGTCTCGAGAAGAAACCTAAGGTTAAAGGAGAATCGACTCTAGCAAAACCAACTAGTATCACACAGGAGGTGTGGGAATTATTTTTTCTAGTTGCTAGAGTTCCCCTAATATAGTTTTCAAATAAGGGTTTGCAATCTAAGTTACCTTGGTAACAAAGCATACAATATTCATGTTAGATGAAAAACTTGATTCAACCAAGCTAATATCTTTCAACCGTTAGATCGAAACTTAGCTTGTCACATAAAAATAAAATGTATTCATTTAGGTTTGAGTAACCGTACCTAAACGTGTACACTTAGTTAGTTCACAAATAGTTAACCAATGGTTAGCCATATGAGCACTTTCATATTAACCGTATTCATCTTTCTCATAACTAGTTCAAATGACTCATAAGAACTAGTTGAAGAGTTGTTCAATTGCTTAGGTCTTTATTCATAGACACAATTGAAGCAAAATCGGTTTGATCCACTTGAATCAATTCATGAGCAATATAGCCACGGTTTGCAAAGATTACATTCCTTATAATTTCTTGTTTTAAGCTCATGAACTACAGATTTGAGAAATAACCATCTTGGGTACGCGTCTGGTATGCGTAACTTAGCTCTTTGGATTTGAGTTTACAAACTCAGCAGAAATTTTCGGTTCGAAAACTTTCGTGGGTACGCAACGGGTATGCGTACTTAAGGTGACTGGTTTACTAGTTTGCAAACTTACAAACTCAGTAGAAATTTTCGGTATGAAAACTTCCGCAGGTACGCGTACGGGTACATGTACTCAACTTTGTCTCCTTCACCAATACCGCATGCACACATATGCACGCATTTGGTTTCCGGCACATGGATTTATACACTAATGTGCGAACACACTATGTATGCTTATATCCATAGTTGGTAATCTTAACTCTACATTTCAATCATTGAAACATTCTTCCATAATGTTATATAACAATCGTTATTCACAACTATCGTCATCAAAGCTATTTTCAAGATTGAAACGTCATCATGACTTTCGTCACGGATAAAGATGAAAATGATTAAAGCGAAAGCTTCACCAACACATATTTCGAGAAAAATATAGGCGAGTAAACTCGGCTTAAAATAGCAAATGTGTATGTATGAAAAACTATAATACTTATAATGATTATTGTCTCAAGAGTAGGAGATAGAATAGACTTTTGAGTGAGATAAGTTCAAGTCTCCACATACCTTTTTGTCGGATGAAGTTCCACTTGTTCCTCGAGTAGTTCTTCGTCTTCGTAAGATGATCGCCAAGGAGTCTGGAGCTCAACTACACTTAAGTATCCTAGAATGAGACTTAGTCATAAGTAAACTAGAAATCAAGACATATAGTTTTGATCACTAATATTGACAAACATGCTTGAGATAGTAGCGCATACGAGTTCGACCAAGCAGTGCTCTAACACCCACACCTCATGTGTGATACTAGTTGTAAGCTAGAGTCGATTTTCCTTTAACCTTAGGTTTCTATCGAGACCCTGTAGGTTAACGACTAAAAAGACTTCATTGGGATTTAGAAGCGAGAACCAACTATCTTCTATATAGTTGTGTGATATGATCTTGCTGTTTCTATCGTATTTGAGTACAATCGTAAGAATCGGCTTGATATTAATTTCTCCGATAGGCAAGATAGAAAAGTAGTCACAAATATCTTCGTCTCATCTTTTTTGATTCCACGTATCTTGTTTCGCTAGTCGATTTAAGATTATTATGAGGTGATTGATATTTCTAGGTTGTTCTTCGGGAATATAAATCCGGTATATCAATTGGTTCTGTTCACCTTGATTTATCAAAAGATGAAACAAAACTCGTAGGCATTTCTGTGGGAGATGATTTATCTATTCTTGTAGAATTTTTCGTGTGATCTGATTTGTTTATTAAAGTCTTCGACTTTGGGTCGTAGCAACTCTTAGTTGTGGGTGAGATTAACTAAGGGAATCAAGTGTGTAGTATCCTGCTGGGATCTGAGACGTAAGGATCGCTGTACCTTGGATCAGTGTGATATTGATTGGGGTTCAACTACAATCCGGACCAAAGTTAGTTTGTAGTTGGCTAGTATACGTAAGCGGCTTAATACGGTGTGTGTTCAATATGAACTAGGTCCGGGTTTTTCGCATTTGCGGTTTCCTCGTTAACAAAACTTCTGGTGTATGTGTTATTTCTTTTCCGCATTATATTTTGTTATATAATTCAAATATCACAGGTTGTGCGTTGAATCGATTAATTGGGAAATCCAACCTTTGGTTGTTGATTGAAATTTATTGATCCTTGAACATTGGTCTTTAATTTGTACCGTTCAAGTGATTTCTCTTGTATTCAATTAGACTGTGATTTTATTTGCTTGAGTGAGTATTGAATTAAAAATTGAGATATAACTCTACGATATACTTTTTATTAAGATTGAATCGACTGTCTAGTTGATTCTCTTAAAAATATATTGGAGTTTGTCCATCTGATTGCTAATCGAAATATTGGGTGTGGTTGTTAGACCTCACTTTTTCAATAACGACTTCTTGCCAAATAAACAAAGTCTGGATGATGAAGGTGATAGCTAGATACCTATATGGTTAATTATATGATGAAAGTGATCACATGTAGTCTATTTTAATATCTTCTAATGATGTTTGTTCCCTTTATAAAACAGTAGAAAAACCCACAAGTCAAGACCGCATGGCACGTGTTTACTTTAGCTAAGCAAAAGAACGTTCTAGAAGTTTCCATATGCCTTGCATTCCAAGTTATTTGCACATGAAGTTTATCTCAGAGAATTAGGGTCTACCATAAACTATATAAATACTTGGGTCAAATACTAAGAGGGAACAAAATTTATGCTTTCTAGTCCAATTTTTTTATTGTAATGCTTATATCAATAAAATATCTCTCTTGTCCAAGAGGATTCGTCGGTGGATATAGGCATAACTCGCCGAACCACATTAAATTCTTTTCTCATTTATTTATCTTTAATTCGTTCTCTAACCCTATTTTACATCATCATCAAATCAATCGCGTTTTCTGCCAAATATTATTTTTTGGTAAAAAAAATGCATCGGTTCAAAATTTTTGTAGGATCAGAATATCGCGACATCAATACTTCGCGAGGTTAATAAATGACGACATTGCGAGGGAGTCGCAGGGAAGTAAAATAAATGACACAATGAATGACGACAGGCAGAACACGAGGAAGATATGAAAATATGGCGAAATTTAAGAGTGTCGCGAGAATTGATACTTGTACGCTTGCGATGTTTCAAAACCATTCGAAAAATAAAGGACAGCTTAGTCATCATCCATTGTATACTACCCTATATAAAGGGTTGAGTAAGTCACAGAGAGAGTTCTTTTTGAATTGTTAAGCAAGTTTTGAGGAGAGAGAAAGTTATAGAGTGATTGTAATTCTTTAACTCATTTCTATTTCATATTGTAAAGATCCAAGTATTCAATCAATAGAAATCATAATCATTGATCTTAAAATGACTTAGTTGTGTACATTCTAGTGAGGGGTGTAGTGTAGGATTTCCTGCAACTACATAATGGCACTAGAAACAGGGAGTGATTGAAGATAAGAGATTGGATATTGTCACTAAACTAAGAAAATCAAGAGTATGATGGATAAATTGAAGAAAATTAGAATCGGGGAGGAAATGAAGAATTTGAATGTAATATGATTTCAAAATCAATGGTTAATAAATTTCATGAAAATATCAAAGGGAGAATACATAAAAGAGATTTTGAAGGAAAGAAAATTATAACAACGAGAGAAGGTGTTACCCTTGAAAGAATGGGAAAAAATGAGAATTATAGTCAAAGACAACGGAGATGTGGAGAATTTAAATCACACATCTCCACTAGTGATTACGATAAGTCTAGCAAAGAAGAAGGAAAATTAACAAAAACAATGGAAGAATGGGCAATAAATAGAACTCTAAAGTGGATACGGGAGTTCAATTGAATATAATGTTTTATCATGCATATAAAAAATTGGGGTACAAAAGAAGAAATGACTTCCGCAACATGTCATGTCTATGGTTTCGGCAAGTCAGTAACAAAAATTAAAGGGGAAATAAAAATACGAATACTGTTGGGAGAGATTGAAACAAATGTGACGTTATGTGTAGTAGATATGGCATATAACATGCTGTTGGGAAGGCCATGGGTACACGCAATAAAAGCTGTAGCATCAACATTTCATCAATGTGTCAGATTCCCTATGCCGAGTGGAATTGGCGAAATCAGAGGAGATACCGATGAAGGAAGAATGTATCATCGAATCGAAGTAAAACATTATGAAGAACAGGTGAAGAGGCGAAAAGATCGCAAGAAGATGGCAAAAGCAGCAAAAAAGGAAGAAGAGTTTAGAACATACATGGTAAGAGCGGAAGAAGGAAAAGGACTATGTGGTGAAGAAAATGATCTCATAAAGGAAATAAAGGACCGACGCCCATGGGAGAACCAAAAGGCTAGCTACATTGCGGCGAGAACCAACAAAGGAAGTGAATATCGAATCAAGAAGAAGAACCCAAGATGTTAAAAGTGGGACTAAAATGGAGGCGAGATGAAGAAAGAAAAACCGTTGATTTGTTGCGAGATTATAAAGATATCTTCGCATGGGATATGGATGAAATGCAGGGAATAGATCCATCCGTGGCATGTCATAAATTAGAGATCGATAAAAATGCCAGACCATTCAAACAAAGAATTAGAAAAATCGCACTTGTGACATATCATCCTCAAATAGAAGAAGAGTTGCGGAAGATGCTTGATGCGGCATTATTAGACAAGCAAAGTACCCAGAATGGATAGCGAATATGGTCGTAGTTCCAAAGAAGAAAAAAGGAATAAGAATTTGCATAGATTTCACTGATCTAAACAAAGCTTGTCCAAAAGATAGTTTTCCCTTGCCGGATATTCATGAGATGGTTGAATCAGCGGGGAAATGAAAGGATATCCTCTCTTGATGGATATAAGGGATACAATCAAATTCCTCGCCGAAGAAGACCAAGAACATCCGCCTTTTAGCTCCAAGAGGATTATCTTGTTACACAAAAATGCCATTTGATGCGCGAAATGCTGGTGCAACGTATCAAAGGATGGTGGAGAAAGTGTTCGAACAATGGATACATAAAACACTAGAGGTATACGTGGATGATATGTTAATAAAAAGCAAAAGGCAAAAGATCATGTGCGAGATTTGAAGGAAATTTTTGAACAAATGAGACATTTCAACATCAAAGTAAATCCGAGGAAAAATGTACTTTTGGAGTGGCATCTGGAAAAATTTTAGGATACATTGTATCAAAAAGAAGGAATACAAGTTGATCGGAGAAGGTACAAGCAATTCGAGACATGCCAACGCCAGTGAATGTGAAAGATGTGCAAAAGTTAAATGGATCATTAGCTTCACTAGGAAGATTCATCTCGAGATCATCGATAAGTGCAAACATTTTTTTCAACATACTTAAAAAAGGGAACGAAATTTAGGTGGACGGATGAGTGTGAAAAAGCATTGCAAGGAATAAAAGAACATTTAATGGATATATCAATATTACAAAAACGAAAGGCGGGAGGAATTACTAATTTACCTGCGACAACCCGCATGCACTAAGCGCGGTATTATTGCGAATGGGCGCAGGGTGGAGAAACCAATCTATTACATCAGCAAAACATTCAATGCTGCGAGAAAAACTATTCAAAAATCGAAAAATTAATTTTGGCATTAGTTTACGCGACGTTTAAACTTCACATCTATTTTGAAGCACACACAAGAAAGGTAATGACAAAAGTACCAATTGAAGTCGAGTGATGAAAAATTCAAAAAGATCGGAAGGGTGGAAAGGTGGAATGCTCAAATAAGTCATTGCAAACTCAAGTATGAAGTGTTATCCTCACCAAAATCGCAAGTTAGCAGACTTTTTAGCGAAATTTCCATTGGAAGAAGACAGGGCGATGGAAGAAATGATGGATATAGAAGAAGAACATGGAAATCCAAGGGATTTATTGTGAGCCAAATAGATGGGAAATATTGGTAGATGGATCATCAAATGGAGAAGGTAACAGAATTGGGATCATTATAATATCGCTGCATGAAGGCAATAAAATGGCTTTCTCTTTGATTGGAGTTGCATCTACTAACAATGAAACAGTACGGTTATAATACATGCTTTGCGATTTGCAATAGAAATGAAGTTGGAGAACGTAAGAAATACCCGGTGATTCTCGATTTAGCTATTCACGAGATAAAAGAAGAGTATAGTACAAATGAAGCATCCTTGAAAAAAGTACAAAAAGCTTGTTGACCTAATTGTAGCGAAGATACCAAAAATAAAGTGGAGACACATATCAGAAAAGATAATAGACTCGCGGATGCTTTTGCTTTTATATCAAGTATGGTGACAGATCCATCTCGAGATGCATAAAAATACAGACACTTTAAATCACCATCAATCAACAAAGAGGAAGAGGAAGAAGCAGAAATAATGCTCATAGAAGATGAAGCACAAAAATCCCATTGCGAGGATTGGAGAATTAACTTCATGTTTATCTAATGAAAGGAGAAACGCCCAAGAAATAGATTAGAAATGCATAAATTAAAAAGCCGTGCAACAAATTATGAATTAAGAGACGGGTATTATACTGAAGATCCTTTAATGGACCATCGCTCAGATGCTTAACACGAAAGGAAGGAGAAGCAGTGTTAAAAATGCTACAGTGGGGATCTTTGGCAATCATAGTGGCGGAAGATCTTTAGCACATAAAGGCGAAAAATGCAAGGCTATTATTGGCCATATATGCATGAAGATGCGAAACAAATATCAAGACGTTGCGAGGATTGTCAAAGACATGGAAAGAAAATACATGCACCAGGTGCACCATTAACTTCTTCAACAAGTGTATGGCCTTTTGGAAAGTGGGGATTAGACATTGTATGACCATTTTTGCAAGGTACAGGGCAAAGGAGATATTTGATTGTCTCAACATTATTTCACAAAGTGGGCGAGTAAAAGCGGTACAACACATTCGCGATAAAGATATTTTTACTTTCATATTCGAAAACTTATAATATGCATATTTGGAATTCCAGCACAGTTGGTATACGACAATGGGAAACAGATTTGAGGACAAAATATAGAATTATTGCTTAATGCATTTCAAATAAAATGTGGGAAGTCAAACTCCTTTATACCCATGAGCTAATGGACGGAAGAAGCAACAAATAAAACAATATTTGATATATTGAAGAAAAAACTAGAAAGGCATAATAAGGCATGGTGTGAGCAAGTGCATAATGCGTATGGGTTTATAATACAACAAGGCGAGAGGCTACGGGGATGTCACCATTTTGTCTAACCTATGGTGTTGAAGGCTGCACTTCGGACGAGAAGTTATTATTCCAACAACAAAGAGAGAAGCTTGGGGAAAAAATCTTAGTACGGGTAACATTTTAGTTAAATTAGATGAGTTAGAAGAAAATAGAGAAAGAGCACTACAACATATGGAGAATTATCGGCCGAAGATTGGCCGAAGGAGAAATATAACAAACACGTCAAAACACGCGATTTTCAACGGTGATATGGTGTTGCGAGAAACACCAATATATCATTATTGAGAAAGTGGTGGCAAGTTAGCCAAAAATGGAATGGACCTTATATCATCAAGGAGATAGTTGGAACAGGGGCATCTGAGACTAATGGATCCGAGAAGGCAAAGATGTGGGCCGTAGAGATTGGGTAGACCATGGAATAGATTATATCTCAAGAAATATTACCCATAGAAGATGGAAAAGAAAGAATAAATTATGAAATGTTAAATGAATGAAATGATATGAAATGTTCTCATGACAGAGATATTGCGAACTCAAGAAAGAATGTGCGAATATCTCGCAAATGAATTGACAAATATTAACCAAAATGAATGATTGAACGAATTGACAAAAATGAATGAGTGAGTGAATGGACAAACCTTTATGGCGTACACCCTAGTTCGCGAATGATATTTCGTAAGAGGCAAATGTAAGACCTAAAGGCGTCATATAAGGGGTATCTCTTGACATGGCTCGGTGAAAAGGTTACACCGCTCCGGAACCCGAGCCATGGAAATTTGGGGCCCATGAAGCTTTATCCGGGAGAGATACCTTGGATTTCCAACTATATATATATAAGGTTATACTGATTTGGACGCCCGGGAGTCTCTTCCATGAGTCGAGTGTATGCTCAAGGCGCAAGGGTACACGGTTGAGCCAAGAGTGCCTGGGGCATTTGAAGTGTCTCGGCCATTCTTGGCAAGTCTTGGCATATGTTGCACTCTACCGAAAAAAAACTCCACTCGGGTGCGTCTCGTAACCATAAACCATATAGGTATAAGGGATAAGAGGCTGCGAAAACAAACAGTTGTTGTTAAGACCGGATGGGAGGAGCTAGTCTTGTATGGCCGATGTACGCCTCCTTGAAGGGGCAACCAGGAGATGATAAGGGCGGCACCCTCCATTAGGGAGCTGATAAGTGTCACAAGATCCAGCAATGTCATGGGGATTTATATTATGCAAGAACATTTAGGCCTATCATATTGTCGCAAATAAAATATCCTGGCAGAGGCAAAAATACTAAAGAAATGATAAGACAAGATCAATGGGTCATTACATGAAAGTGTAAGGACATCCTGCGATCTTGTCGCAAGACGTCAATGTCATGGATTTTATGTTCGCAAGAATATTTAGACACTGTCATATTGATGCAAAATGAGGGGTGGCAAAATAAGACCTTTAACTAGGAAGGCAAAATAAGACCACACAAAAACAATGATAAGGCAAGATCAACGGGTCAATACATGAAAATGTAAAGGCGTCATGCGATTTTGTCGCAACAAGGAATTTCAACATAAATAAAGACAATGGAATAGCAATTATTAAATACCAAAAATAATACTTGTTGAAAGAAAGAAGAATAACGCAAAACGAGCACATACATCAAAAAAGATGATTGAAGTACATAAAGAAGCAAAAGTACGAGAACAAAGATTACAAGAGAAAATCATTTCTCAAATAGTAGCTTTTTCACTAGAAAGGAGATGTTGGGCTTTCTTGGCTGACTTTATCTATGTTTTAAGCTAGCTAATATATTTCAAGCGAGATCCTTCTTCATTGCCAGTTTCATTCGGCATCATCATTGGCCAGTTTTATTAGGAGAGATGGTTTTATTCATTTTAGGAGTTCTTCGCCACTAATATAATCAAGATCGCTGCTCGGAGAATCAGGAACTTCATAATCACTTACTTCCGGAGGTTCAATGAGACCACCGGGGATCAATAGATTTAGATATAGTAAAACATTATTCACAACAACTTGGCCTCTAAGATGAAATTGGCGAAGAAGTGCTTTCTGTTGATTTTTACTCTCTATATCTTTGATCACGCATATAGTTGAATTTTCTTTACTGCCCCATCGCGAGAACAGGCAAGAGAAGCGAATAGTATTCCATTCTCTTTGCGAATTCTTGAGTAATCATATTTCAAAGCAGTAATGGAGGAGTGAAGTTTTTTCTCGGACTCAGTAAAACAAAAAATAAAAGAATTATATAAGCAAAAAATAAGAAGATATAAAAGAATAGATGAGGCGATCAACTTCTATGATTACCTTCTTTCTGCGAGGTAAGATGTTGGATTGTAGAGTTGAACAACTATTCTCCAAATGATCCATGGCATTGTCAAAATTATCTCCAATTAAACCTTTAGACGTGATCGCAAACTTTTTCGTTGGAAATCGGTAAAAGCATTTTCTTTTGTAAGGGAAGAGTTGGACTTTTCTAATTTATAACATTGATCCTTGAATTGATTTGCTTTTACACTTAAGGTTATTTTACCACGAATCAGTTTATCCTTCTCGTAAGAACTTCTTCAAGTTGATTTCTCGAACAAAAAGATTGTTCTTGCTCTTTACATAATTTTTGACAAACATCATATTGTGTTGAGTAAATCGCCACCTTGTTTAATAGAGTTCGCTTCTCTTGAGAAAGAGTTCCATTCTCATCGATAAAGTTTCCAACTCCAAATTAGCTTTGGTCAAAGAATAAGAGAGGCGAGATAAGTCATTACTTAATGAATCTTGTTTCGAGCTAAATCAGCATTTTTTAGAAAAGATTATTTATATGAAAAATAAAATAAAAATGGACAGCGATAAGTGGTAAGAGTATACCTTTCGGTTCTTCATTCTTCTTGCGAAGATTATGGCGATCCCGGTGAAACATTTTGAAGTTTTTATTCTCAAGATGGAGAGTATTACATTTTGCAGTCATTATTTGGAGATCATTCTTTAAAGTGTTAATTTCTTGTTCCAAGGATGTTTGCGAAACTCTGTCAGGACCAAGGTGTTTGCTCAAAATCTCGCAAATATCAGACTTGATAGGATCGACAAAAGTCTTCTTAGCATCATTCACAATATCTGATAGGACTTTGAAGGCCATATCTATTCCTTCTAAATTTTCCTTAGTAAGAGGGATTTTCTCGAGAAAAGAAGTAATAGTGGTAGAAGAAGGAGAGAGGAATCATGTTTTGTTAAAGGAACATCACGAGAATAAGAAATCTTGGGAGGATTAATGATTGGAGGAATGGTAGAGGCATTAACAATGGAAGAAGAAATAGGCTCACTCGCAATGGGACTGTTGTGAGGGAGTTGATCTATGAGAAATTCAGGCATAGAAATGTTATCTTTGGGAGAAGTAGTAGGGATTCCTTCGAAGATGTCGCATAGGAGTTATAAGTTTGAATGTAGGAAAAGTGAGAAGGCGCAACGGGTTTAGAATGGCGAGGCTTCTTGGGAGACTTATCGGCATTTTTGTCATCTAATTACAAGCTAAATAAGAAACGAGAGGCAACAATATTGTTATTAAAAAATAAGTGTTTCTTAAATACCTTGTTACTCGCAGCTTTCTTTAAAGCAGTGGGTTTCGATTGCGAGCCCATGGAGACATTAGGGTTCACAATGGTAAACTTGGTGGTAGACTTGTTCTTGCTAAAATAAAAATGGCAGAGGAGAGTTGTTAAAAGAATAGTATCAAGATAAAACAACTTCAATAAGAGAGATCAATCACCAAATGATCAAATTGACAAAATTAACGAACCTTGATGCCATAGAAACAAAGAGAAGAAGAATAGTAACAGAAAAAACGATGAAGAAGATGATGAAGAAAAACACGGAAAAAAGTTGCAGGCGATGAAGAAGACGAAGTAAAAGAAAAGAAATACTTTCACAAGGAATCCTCCTTTAAATAGACGAGAAAAGAGTAACTTAGGATAACATTAAATGTCGGTAAAAAGGAAATTTTAGATACGTGTAAACAATATCCCCGAATTTGGAATCTTGGCGTGAGAAAATTGATGGAAAATCAACGATCATGAGATCTCAAGATATTGGTTCTCATGACATTCTCTCCTTGCAGAGAAGACATGAGAAGAGGCAAGATGTAGGATCGAATATCGCGACATCAATACTTCGCGAGGTTAATAAATGGCGACATTGCGAGGAGTCGCGGAAGTAAAATAAATAGCGAATGAATGACGACAGCGAGAACACGAGGAAGATATGAAAATATAGCCGAAATTTAAGAGTGTCGCGAGAATTGATACTTATACGCTGATGTTTAGCAAGCCATTCCCGAAAATAAAGGACAACTTAGCTGTCATCCACTGTATACTACCCTATATAAAGGGTTGAGTAAGTCTGTTGAGAGAGAGTTCTTTTTGAATTGTTAAGCAAGTTTTGAGGAGAGAGAAAGTTTTAGAGTGATTGTAATTCTTTAACTCATTTCTATTTCATATTGTAAAGATCCAAGTATTCAATCAATAGAAATCATAATCATTGATCTTAAAATGACTTAGTTGTGTACATTCTAGTGAGGGGTGTAGTGTAGGACTTCCTGCAACTACAATTTTAGGCATAGATTCTATTATTTTTAAGCATAATAGGAAACAAGTAATTTTGAATACCAGTGAAAAATAGATGGAATATGGTACCGCTTCTCGATTATATTATGATAAATGGTTAAGACTCAATAGCTGAATGATTTGGAAACTTGGGTTCTTGCCGAATTAAAGTTTACAACGAAGATTTGCGGGGAATGAGGTATAAAATAGGGACATAACAAAACCGAGAAAAAGTATCTCTCAATTAGTTTTGATGCTTGGGAGTTGGCAAAGTTCACGACGCTTTGATTCAAGTGACTTCCTACCACCACTACAAAACAATGACATTAGAGAGTTTCTTTTTGAAGAGAGGAAGGTTTGTGATGAAGGCATATCGAACGGTTGGTGAAGGAAGAAAAGAAGCAACTACAAATGTGTAAATAAGAAAGAAAAGAAACAACATAAGTTGTAAGCATAGAGGCTTAGTTTCTTAGTAACCAAGGGGCAGGGTGCGGCTTGGTTTGGCATTGTTGCCATGGTGCGCAGGGTGCGGCTTAGTTTTGGAATTAGGGTTCTGTGTTGAAAACCCTAATCTGGTATTTTGAAAAAATACCCTGGTTAATTATTTACACACGAGTTAAATGCTCTTATTTAATGTGTTGCGGGTAACACTAGGTCATGGGGTTTCTGATTTTACCCTTGTCTAAAAACCACCATCAACACTTATATATATATTTCAA
>JAJJWW010013364.1:0-18689 GCA_023531295.1 Papaver armeniacum
TTTCCTCGTTAACAAAATTATGGTGTCTTTGTTATTTCTATTCCGCATTATATTTTATTATATAATTGAAATATCACAGGTTGTGTGTTGTATCGATTAATTGTGAAATCCAACCTTTGGTTGTTGATTGGAAATTGATTGATCCTTGGGTATTGGTCTTTGGTACCATCCAAGTTTATATCTCTTGTATTTGATAAAGTCTCACAGATTTCTATTTATTTGAGCATAAATCAAATCGAGAGATGGAGATATTAACTCTTTGATATACTTTATTAAGATTGAGTCTAGTTGATTCTCTTGAAAGTATATTGGAGTTATTCCATAGAGATTGCTAATCGAAATATTGGGTACCCCCACTTTTTCAATTGGTATCAAAGCAGGCTAACACGCTAAAGACCTTACAAGTATGTGTTTGTAGCGATCTGACTCTATGGACAGTAAAGTCTTTAGAAACGCTTCACCAGGATTAAAACCAATCGTGAAGTTCTAATAAAGCTGGTTATTGTCCGAAAAAAAGTTGGATGAACAAACGGATCAACTCGATCTCGCTAAATTGCAGTACTTAAGGATTTGAAATCTATCAAAATTCCTTTGATGGATCTGAATAACTCCAGTTGTTCCTCTCTGAATATCAGTCGTAAGTCAGATGAAAAACAACGTTCAGATGTTGTGAAAACTGATATAACTCAGAACTTCTCAGATGAATTTAAAGGTGTTAGCCCATGTTTGTTTTGTGATTCCTCCAATCACTTTCAACATACTTGTATGTCCTTCCAAAAGAGTCTAAAAGTTGCAAGTAATCTTCATAAGAAAACTAAACAACTTATTGCTTCTCTAAAAGGATGTATAAAACTATCGAAACCCTAAACAGAAAGTACTAATAGTATGGGAGCTTTCGCTTTAAAATCAACATCACCCTTTCAATGGTTTCTTGACAAAGTGGATGTAGAACATATGACAGTGATCTCACATGGTTTGTTTCTTCAAACGACTATGAAGGAGGACCAGAACATTTGGAGATGGGAGTTGTTGCTACATAAGCAAGAAGAGGGACGATCAAACTACCCGTACCTAAAATCCGTGATGTAGTATACGTAAAGGTATGAATGCAAATCTTCTTTCTATTAGTCAAATTTGTGACAAAGGCCATCGAGTTATCTTCAATGCAAATGGATATGACATTGTAGACAAAACTGGAAAGTAATTTTGTGGAACTCGTGATAAAACAATCGCTATCTTCTCGATACTCGGTTCAAAAATTGTTGCAATTTGACTAAGGTGGAATCTACACATCTTTGGCATGAGCGTTTTGGTCACATCAACTATCTTCTTCTAACTAAGATCATTAACAAAGAAATTGTTAAAGGCGTTCCCAAAATCAATGCAAAGATTGAAGGTGTATGTGGTGCCTGTCAAATGGTAAACAAACGAAAGTTCACCATAAGTCATCTCGAGATATTCTTTCTAAAGCCCACTTGATTTAATTCATATGGATCTCTTCGGACCAATTCAACAACCCACGGTTGTCGGGTAAGAAATATGCTTTGGTTATGGTAGATGATTACACCAGGTTCACTTGGGTTGCGTTCCTATCTCATAAGAATGAAACCCTGATGAATTCAAGATTATTGTTAATAGTGACGAACAAGGTCGCAAAACTAAAGAAAATTAGAAGCGACCGTGAACCGAATTCAAGGACACTAAGGAGTTTGAATTTTGTGACGAAGTGGGAATTATTCAACAATATTATCCACCCATTACTCCTCAAGCTAATTGAGTTGCAGAAAGAAAAAATAAAAACATTCAGAAATGGGCTGTGGTAATGCTCCATAACAAAACTTACCTTTAAGGTTTTGGGGAGAAGTCGTCTTCACAAAAGATGCTATTTGATTAACCGTGTATACCTATGGTCTAAAACCATAAACTCTTATGAGTTGTGGTAATGAGAAAACCCAACTTGCACTATCTATGAGTGTTCTGTGAGTAAGTGCTACATCTTAAAAGATCGAGAACATAGAGGGAAATTGGATACCAAAAGTGATGAAGGTATCTTTCTTTGGCTATGCTTCCGGTAGTCGTGGTTTTCGAGTGTTTAATCTCGAACCCAGGTCATGATAGAATCGCTAATGTTATAATCGATGATATTAATAATTTTTATCACGATAATCCTCCCCTGCTGAATTGCCTCCAATCGAGACACCGAGAAAGTCAAAGAAATACCGTAATCGGTTGAAGTCATTCTAACCGTTGTTGATCCTGATATTTCTAGCGACGAGGAGAATAGCATTGATCAAGCTATTCCTGAAGAACAAGAACGTGTCCCTCCACGACACCTCTGGGTTCAAAGGAATCATGATCCCAATAGTATTATTAGGGGAAGAGATTCTACAGCCAAAACTAGAGGATAACTTAAAAATATTTGTAATTTTGGTTGTTATCTATCACAAGTAGAACCAAGAAATATTGATGAAGCTCATAGCGATCCCTTTTGAGTGAATGCAATGCATGAAGAGTTAAATCAACTTCATGGATAAGACGTGTGGGAACTTGTACCTTGTCCCTCCAATATTAATATGGTTGGTACGAAATGGATATTCAAGAACAAGTCTGATGAATTTGGCACAATTATCGAAATAAAGCCAGACTTGTCGCTCAAGGATATTCACAAATTGAAGGTATCGACTTTGACGAAACCTTTGATCCTGTGGAACGCCAGCTCATGCTTGTTTTCTCAAGGTTAAGCTGTTCCAAATGGATATAAAATCCACGTTCCTAAACGGAATTTTAAAGGAAGAAGTCTATGTTGCTCAACCTAAACGCTTTGAAAACCTTGATTTCCTAAATCATGTTCTTAAGCTCAAAAAGGCATGATATGGGTTAAAACAAGCACCTAGAGCCTGGTTTGAAAAACTTACCACTTCTCTTATTAGGAAAGGTTTTTCAAGAGGCGGAGCTGATAAAACCTTGTTTACCAAATGGAGTGGGAAAGATGTTGTCATTTCTCAAGTCTATGTAGATGATATCATCTATGGTTCAACTTCTGAGAAGCTTGCCAAGGATTTCCAAGTTTCACTTGCTAAAGAATTTGAAATGAGCAATGTTGGTGAATTGAAGTTCTTCTTAGGATTACAAATTCAACAACATAAGGATGGAATTTACTTATCCCAAGAAAAATATGCAAAGGATCTTGTCTCAAGGTTCGGTCCGGATAAGTCAACTCCAAAACTGACACCTATGCCCACTACTGGTAAACTGCACAGAGATAAGAAAGGAGTAAAAGTGGATAAAAAATTATATCAATTTATTATTAGTAGACTTTTATATCTTACAGCCACTAGACCTGATATTTCTTTTAGTGTTGGTTGTTGTGCTAGATTTCAGGCTAATCCAACGGAACCTCATCTTTCAGCTGCAAAAAGGATCATACGATATGTCAATCACACTGTCGGGTATGGTCTATAATAGACGCATTTATGTGTCTAATTTGTCCTCAATGTTTCGTATCAATTCACTCGTTTTTGTCCTTATTATGGTGTTTCGTGTGTTTGTAGGTATTTTGGAAATAAAGATTGTTGAAAATTCGGCTCGAAAAGTTGCTCGAACACCCCCTGAGGACATTTGCTATTCGGACTCCCACTTGGATAAGGGGTAACCCAATTTGCTAAGGGGCACCTAATCGATATTCGCACCCCCATTTGCTGGATAAGGGCTGACTTCTTCTTCATTTCAAATTTGTTTTTGGCGGGAAAATATCTTCTCTCTCGCGACGCCCGGATTTGATCTCATGAGTGTTTTGAGATTTAATCGCTAAAATTGTTGTATTGGTCCTGTTACACTTACATGTGGATCGCTAAGTCCATCAGTGGTCGAAGAAATTGGGCTATAATCACGGTGGGACAAATACAGGGGAGTTCGTATATGCAGAGAGAGATTCTCAGGATTTCTGGCTATTCTTGGAGGAATGAGCGAGCCTACAGCGTTGTCTACTCATTCTGGAACGTGTTTCAGTAAATTGGGAGTGTGTCAGTTGAAGTTTTCGCGAGCAGAGATATGAAAGGGAAGAAAAATCCCGTATCTTGCATGGGAGTAAAAGAAAATATGTTTTATTGATTGCCGAGATTATATGGAGTTTAAGGGATTTATTCTCGGTCCAAATGTGTATATATATGCTTCTTGGATCACAGAAAGGGGGATGGAGAGTTAGGGGACGAAATAGGGTGAGAAATCGAGTTGCGAGATTGTCTCTCGCGCCGCTATTGAACATTTAAGAACACGAAGAACAAACAACCAAAGACCGTTGTTCTTCAAAGTGTTAACGACTCACTGGGCGAGGGTCGTAGTTCGGAGACAGTCTTAAAGCAAAGAACAACGACAGTTACTATTTATCATTCTTCAGAATAAGTTCGGGTTTGTAACAAAATAATAGTTACAAACCCGATTTTTTCATTATTTCTCCCTTATTTATCATTTGTAAACCATTTTTGAGCAATGAAATCAACTTTTGAGCGTGTTTCCAATATGCGAGCTAGAACCCATCACTGGGACAACGGAGGAAGCAACTTTTCATGATTGTGGTAAATGAATTAATTTTTTTATGACTTTTGCATAGATTTAATTGTTTTATGATTTCTATTAATTATCTCGTTATTTTGTCCGATGTCGCATGCTTAGTTTAAATTACTTTAGATGCGTCATGCTTACGACTTACGTATAATGTTTTATGAAATATATTTTTGGCAAGGAATTAGAGTCACAACTTCTTTTGTTTGAGCTATATTGTCAGAGAGTTAATGACCAACCACAAGAATATGAAAAGTAGTGAAATCTTGCGTCCTAGTGACTCTTCATCCTGTGACAATATTTGTATATATTTTTCTTTTATTAATTCTTAAAATTAATCTCATCAAGTCAAGTGAACGACAACCCTTATTACTACAACATCATTGAAAATACCCATCAATTTTTGATGACGACGGACTTGTGTATAGATTTGTTTTTAGGTTTTATTATTATTATATTTTTTTTTATTATTTTTTTGTTCTTTTTTAATTTTTGGTATTTCGTTTGCTTTAAGATTTGAAGTTTTTTTAATGAAAAAGAGAAAGTGCTGAAAAGAAAAGCAAAGCCAAAATAGGAAAGAAAAGAGAGATTCGAACGGAGTGAAGAAGAAAATTTTGTATATAGTGTTATTATTATTATTATTTTTTAGAAACTGTAATTAGGTAATTATTTTTGTAATTTTTATTTTTGGACTTTTTAATTTTGGACTTTATTTTTGGACTTTTGGACATTATTTTTTTTAAAACCCTAAGGAAGGGTTAGTTTACATATAAATCGCACAGGAAGGACGACGGCATGACATTGTCTCGGCCCGGGTTTAATCGACATAGAGTCGGTGGTCCGAGTCGACTTCAACGGGTTCATCCCCGTCCGGAACGGGAGGTAAGAATTCTAAACACCCGCGAATCCCCCGTCGGGGCCGGGTTTTCGGATGATTTTGTATGCATATATGTTGAGGTCTTAAATACTATGTTTTAATTTCCTAGTAAAGGGCAAGGATCGCCATACAAGATAAGGGTTCGGATTTCATCACTGTTTCTTCTTGCCCGCCTTAGAAAACGATACCAAACGCGAACATAAGCTTAAAATACCGACTAGAACGAGACCGATAGGGTAACTTGCTTAATAGGAAATTCATTCAAAAAATATTGGTTACTCTTTAAGCATACTTCGAAGTTCATGATGGTTTCGTGAGTTGAATGCGTGGATCGCGCCGCTTTGTAATGCGGTGAGGCTTGGTATCAAAGCTCCACGCAGCTTCCTCGCCTCTATTCAACTTACTTCAACTCCTGGATTGATCCGAGAGGGGTCCGCTTAAATTGTAACGAATTCCCTTTCAAGGATTAGAAGTCGGTCCAGAAACAATCTAAGTGGAGCCATCATGCTTTTTGTCCGCTAGAAATCAATAGGTTTGTTGTGGTGAGTCAGCCTTGTTTGTGTTTGTGTAGAATTCCCTGCAGCTAGGATGTCAAATCGTATTATAATAAAACAATACAATGATTATCCGACTGAGTTTCAAAATGGACGTTACTACTTTGACCATAGTGTGAATAGTGGTTGGGAACATCAGCCTTTTCAAGGTTATGGCTCATACCATGATGTACCCAATTACTATCCACACACGCACGGGTCATACGAGCAAAATTCTTATGTTTCTCCTTTAGAAGAGTCTCTCAGGAAATTAGAGGAGACGACACGTAAGTTAGCTAAGATGAATAACTTAGTTTATGATGAAAGAAAACTTTATATAGAGGACTCCCTCAAGATGATAGCTGAGACGAACGAAAGAATTGCTCGAAATAATCTTGATTTCCAATACAGTGTTTCCAATAATACCCTTAAAAATGAGGATAGTTATTTGCATAATCAAGATGACGAGGATAAAATTGGTAACACTACTTATTTAGATGAGGTTCAAATCCATTTTCATGTTATGATTATGATGAGGATAGTGTTGATGAAGAATTTAAAATATGTAGGCATAGTGTCAGAATTTGTTACTCCGATTGAACTTTATAATGATAATACTATTTTCGGTTCAAATCCCAATAATTTTAATGATTATTCACCTATTCGAAAGGACGAGGATTTGACTAGAGATGCCACCGTTTTAGACGATGTAGTTCATGATCCTTTAGCCTCGCAATATGTTGGATAATCCATTATTTGATGTGCCTATAAGTGAATAGGGAGGAAGTAACTATGATTAACACTTAGTTAATCTAGCCTTTACTAGAAACTTTCGCTGATAATCCTTTATATGATTGTGATGATGGTTTAGAGGAAAGATTTTACCCTGAGAATAATGTTTTAGAGTCTAGTGATTTAGAAACACCAGTCTTAGAAGACGATAAACTCGTAGAGATAAGTAAGGATGCATTACCTGATAATAACTTAGAAGAATTAATTGACCATTTTCAGGATTCTGATGTTCTAGAAATTAGGGAAATTGTGACTAGTCTATCTAGAGACACTGAAAACTATAAGTTTGGGGGTGATTATCACTCTCCTAGTGCCTTACCTTTAACTCTCGTAAAGTCCCCTCACTTAGGACTAGACATCTCGTGCCCTCAACCATTTTAAAAGATTATCTTCATACACTTTTTGAACCTAGTTGTGTCCATAAAGAAGTTCAGCTTGTTAGAAACCCATCCCTCGGTTGATGTGGTTAGCCTGAGCTATGATACCACGATTGACTTTGTTTTCCACCAAAACCTTCATTCCAATTGTGGGAACATATAAGTTTCGAGATGTGTCAATTATTAAGTTTGAGACTAAACCTAATTACTTTAAGATATTAGGTCGACACATTTGTTAATGAAGACAACCAATCTTATTGTGGTCATTTGTGTAAGTCAAAACTGATTGACTTAGAGGATCCTCAATTATTCCGGTTATTATTATGTGCTTCTAAGTTTTTATTTGAGTTTTTCCAGACACTAGAACCTAAACATTCAGATCTAACTCATGAGGAAACGCAACCCATGAAAATTTGTTATCTTGACCCTTTTATAAATCCTGAACCCGAACCACAACTAGATGTAGTTGTCTTAAAAATAGATAAGGGTGTGTTGGATATCTTCCCGGTAGTCTCCTCTTCTTGTGGTTAGCACTTTTTGATCCAGATAACCCAGCTATTCGAATGTTGCTATATGATTCTTCGAGGTGACTAATCCTTTCCAATGTCCTATCAAGACTTTAAACTTAGCACTTTTGGGAGGTAACCCATTCTCTCGCAACACGGTAATATTTTTCCTCAACTCTTTTCTTCAAGTGGTAACAGTTTCTCATTGTGCATGCTTTTAATTTCATCTTTAGAACATTGAGGACAATGTTAGATTTAAGTTTGGGGGTATGGGAGAAACTTTTTAGTTGCAATAAATAAACTTTAGAGACTAGAAATTTATACTTATTAAGGTCGGCACTAACTAATCTAAGTGGATGGGAACATCTTGGTTGTAGGAGTTGAGGAACCAATATGATTAGATGGAAACATCTAGAAGAGTCTATTCATAAAAGCACAGAGCCGGTGTTAGAAAAATAAAACATGGTAGTTTCGCCATATCCTCGTGATGGAAACATCGAAAGAATCCCGATCACTTCTTTTTTTTTTTACCATTGCTAGGGTGAAATAGAGTGACTGAGACAAAAAAAAAAAAAAAGAGACCAGACCACTAGACCAACCGGAATAAATTCAATAAATTCGACCACCGGTGCCCTTGTATATGGTTGTGTTGACCTAGATTTAGGATTATCACCCATTTGGTTCCCTTTGTATATGCCATTGTGTTGATATTAGTCAGACCAAGGTATCTCGGTCCATTAGGATAGGTTCACCTTAGTCAACATCATCCACATTTTCTCTACATCCATCTTCTTAATCTATCCATGTGATTGGTTGACTCCGTTTATGATGTCCGTAAACTATCCGAGTAGAACTGTCACTTTATATGAATTTTAGTATGCTTGAGTGCAAACTCGTGTACAACAATTGGAATTTCGCATCGTGGTACTTCCTCCCGTAGTCAATAAGTACGCCAACCAAGGAGATTCTTTAGTGCCTTCCAAGGTTCTACGTAGATAACTAGGATCCGGAGTAAAGGTTTTATGGGTACACTGCAACCCTCCCGGGAGACAGAACACTCACCGCTAGGGTCACCTAGCGGTTTAACTCATTTCGCACGTGCTAAGTGTAGTCATTTTATTTTCTAGATTAGATTTGCTTTCTGGACTAGCAAATAATAAGTTTGGGGTATTTGATAGACGCATTTATGTGTCTAATTTGTCCTCAATGTTTCGTATTGTTAGTACTCGTTTGTCCTTATTATGGTGTTTCGTGTGTTTGTAGGTATTTTTTTGGAAATAAAGATTGTTGGAAAATCCGCCAGAAAAGTTGCTCGAACACCCGGAGGACATTTGCTATTCGGACTCCCACTTGGATAAGGGGTAACCCAATTGCTAAGGGGCACCTAACTGAAATTCGCACCCCAATGGGTTGGATAAGGGCGACCTTCTTCTTCATTTCAAATTCTCGTTTTTTGGCGGGAAAATATCTTCTCTCTTCGCGTACGCCCGGATTTGATCTGCGGAGTGTTCTGTGGGAGATTTAATCGCTAAAACTGTTGTATTGGTCCCGTTACACTTACACAGACGGGTAAGTCCATCGTGGTCGAAGAAATTGGGCTATAATCACGGTGGGACGAATCGGGAGTTCGTATATGAGAGAGAGATTCTGGATTTCCGGGCTATTCTTGGAGCAATGAGCGAGTCTACAGCGTTGTCTACTCATTCCGGAACGTGTTTCAAGAATTGGGAGTGTGTCAGTTGAAGATTTTTGCGAGCAGAGATATGAAAGGGAAGAAAAATCTCGTATCTTGCATGGGAGTAAAAGAAAATATGTTTTATTGATTGCCGAGATTATATGGAGTTTAAGGGATTTATTCTCGTCCAAATGGGTATATATATGCTTCTTGGATCACGAAATGGGGATGGAGAGTTAGGGGAACGAATAGGGTGAGAAATCGAGTTGCGAGCTTGTCTCCCGCTGCCGCCATCAAGACGAAGAACACGAAGAAGACATGACCAAAGACCGCTGTTCTTCAACAAGTGTTAACGAACTGGCGAGGGTCGAGTTCGGAGACAGTCTTAAAGCAAAAAGAATAACGACATTTACTATTTATCATTCTCTCATTTAGTTCGGTTTGTAACAAAATAATTGTTACAAACCCGATTTTTCATTATTTCTCCCTTATTTATCATTTGTATACCATTTTTGAGCAATGAAATCAACTTTTGAGCGTGTTTCCAATATGCGGATCTAGAACCCATCACTGGGACAACGGAGGAAGCAACTTTTCATGATTGTGGTAAATGAATTACTTCTTTATATGACTTTTTTCATAGATTTAATTGTTTTATGATTTCTATTAATTATTTGTTATTTTGTCTGATGTCGCATGCTTAGTTTAAATTACTTTTGATGCGTCATGCTTACGACTTACAAAAAATGTTTTATGAAATCTATTTTTGGCAAGGAATTAGTGTCACAACTTCTTTTGTTTGAGCTATATTGTATAGAGTTAATGACTGAACCACAAGAATATGAAAAGTAGTGAAATCCTGCGTCCTAGTGACTCTTCATCCTGTGACAATATTTGTATATATTTTTCTTTTATTTTCTTTTATTAATTCTTAAAATTAATCTCATCAAGTCCGAGTGAACGACAACCCTTATTACTACAACATCATTGAAAATACCCATCAGTCTATCCTATACTTTTGATACTAACACTGACCTTTCTGCTTATTCAGATGCTGATTGGGCATGATGTGTAGAAGACGTAAAAGTACATCGTGATTCTACTATGTAGGATCGAATATTGTGTCTTGGCATAACAAGAAACAGAATTCACAATCCTCGTATACATGCGGCGCAGTATATTTCGCTAGGGTCATGTTGCACTCAAACTTTTATGGATGAAACAAATGTTGGCTGATTATGGAACTGATCTTCGAATAATGAAGATCTTTTGTGATAACTCTAGCGTAATTCGAATCATCGAGAATCCTGTTGAGCACTCAAGAACAAAGCATATTGATATAAGGTACCATTTTATTCGAGATATCTATGATAATGGTATCATAAATATTGAATTTGTGCCTTAGAACAACAGCTATCGACATTCTCACCAAACCATTAGACACTCATTTACATTTCAACACTTACGACACTCATTAGTCTTGTTTTGGTTCATTAGTTGTTTCCATGACTCTTTCCCATGTGCTTATCTCGATCTTTTGGGAAATTGAGTTTGGAACTCTAGTAAGTTTATTTTTTTATTCAATTCTGCATTTTTTACCGTAGGTTGATTTTCTGTCAGGTTCTATTTAGTGTGTTAGGTCCAAAGAAATCCTTCTTTCCTTTGAAATTAAGGTCGCTCTTTGTTGTTCTTTTGGGAATGACATATTATGGGGGAGAGTTCTTAATTGAACTTGTGCTTAATTGCCAAATCTTTGTGGGGAGTGTGGCTGTGGAATATTATAGGGGTTATCTTGTATCTTTATAAACCCCTTGATGAATGCATTTAGCTTCAGCTATATGATTGCATCTAAATAAGATGATATATGCTTTCTTTTGGTCATGAAATGTCTCTTTGGAAATTTCATTAGGATCCTGTTTCGTACCTTTGCCAATTTTATTGACAAAAGGGGGAGAATTAATATGTATTTCACACTACAAATACATATGGTTTTCGGATCATTATGTAGGGGGAGTGGTTTCCATGTGAGATGGAGTATTAACTAAGGGGGAGTGATACATATCACCATAGTATTGTTGTCGAAGTTGTGATACAATTGAACTTTGATGCTATATAATGATACTATGACACTTTATAACAATGATATAGCTAAGGGGGAGAATTCTTGTTTTTCATTGTTATAGCTACGGATTTTCAGCAACGATGATGCTGAACTTACAACCTTTTGGATCATTGGAGTACTTGGAAGTGACGAAGATTTCGAGTAATGTTGAAGATTAGGCATGTGAAATAGGAGCTACAAAAGTTAATTCATTTATTTTTGTATTCCATATGTATTGATAGTTTTGTCACTAAAATTGACAAAGAGGGAGATTGTTAGAGCACTGCTCTATCGAACTCGCATGCGTTGCTATCTCAAGCATGTTTGTCAATGTTAGTGATCAAAACTATAAGTCTTGATTTCTAGTCTACTATAGCTAAGCCTCGGACTAGGATAGGAAGTGTAGTTGAGCTCAAGAACTCCATGGCAATCATCATACATGATGAAGAACTACTCAAGGAACTGGTGGAACTTCATCGACTAAAAGGTATGTGGAAACTTGAACTTATTTATCACTTAAAAGTCTATCTACTCTATCTCTTATCTTTGAGACAAAAGTCGCTTTTGCTATATAGACTTTGATTATACACATTTGCTATTTCGAGCCGAGTTTTTTATCGCTTATCTATTTCTCGAAATATGTGTTGGTAAGCTTTTGCTTTGGCCAAGTTCATATTTACCTAGTGACGAAAGTCATGTTATGTTTCAATCACTTTGAAAATTGCTTTGACGAAAAATAGTTTGTGAATAACAATTATATAATAACGTCCTCCAAGAATGTTTCAATGATTGAAATGAGAGTTTAGATTATACAACCATTGTTGGATATAAGCATTATGTGGCAACACATATATGTATAAGTCCTTTTTCCGAACCGAAGTATGTGTACTTTGTTGATCAGAAAACCGAACAAGAGCTATGAACTCAGGTCCGCGAATCGGCGGAAGTTCTCATCCCGAGAATATCTCGCTGGAGTTTGAGAACTCCTTCATGGAACTTAAGTCCGTGGAACTAAGTCTGCGAACTTAAGTTGGTTATATTTAAAGACGATTTTTTGTGAACTTATATTTATATTAACTAAGGAATGCAAAGTGCAAACCGTGGCTATAAAGTTCATGAATCGATTCGAGTGAATCAAATCGTTTTTGCTTCGATTGTGTCTTGCGTAGTTACATAAGATTTATACAATTGAACAACTCTAACTAGTTCATTTGAGTCATTTGAACTAGTTATGGTGAAGAAGAATATGGTTGATATGAAAATGCTCATATGGCTAACCATTTGGTTAACTATTGTTGAACCAACAAATGTACATGTTTGGGTACGGTTACACAAACCTAAAATCGTGCATTTTATTTTTGTGTAACAAGATAAGTTTTCGATCCAATGGGTTGAAAGATATTAGCTTGAATGAATCGTGTTTTCATCTAACGGTGAATATTGAATGCTTTGTTACTAAGCTAACATTGATTGCAAATCCTGATTTGAAAGACTATATAAGGGAGAACTCTAGCAACTGGAAAACCTAATCTCCACACCACCTGTGTGATATTAGTTGTATTCACTAGAGTCGATTCTCTTTTTAACCTTAGGTTTCTTCTTAAAACCCAAAGTTAACGACTTAAAGACTTCATTGGGATTGTGAAGCCGATTGATACTACTTTCTCGTAGTTGCGTGATCCGATCTTGCCGATTCTATCATGTTGAGTACAATCGTAATGATTGGCTTGAGATTAATATCTCCGATAGGCAAGATATAAAAGTAGTCACAAACATCTTCGTCTCATCGTTTGTGATTCCTAATATCTTCTTTCGCCAAGGTCGATTAAGATTATTGTGAGGTGATTGATAATACTAGGCTCTTCGGAATATAAGTCCTAGGGTTATCAATTGGTTCTTGTTCACCTTGATTTATCAAAAGACGAAACAAAACTCGTAGGTATTTCGTGGGAGATAGATTTATCTATTACTGTAGACTTTTCTCAGTGTGATCCTGATTTGTTTATTAAAGTCTTCGACTTTGGGTCGTAGCAACTCTTAGTTGTGGGTGAGATCCGCTAATGGAATCAAGTGCGTAGTATCCGCTGGGATCGAGACGTAAGGAGCGCAACCGTACCTTTGATCGATGTGAGATTGATTGGGGTTCAACCACACCCGCACCGGGTTAGTTTGTAGTAGGCTAGTGTCTCGTAGCAGCTTAATACAGTGTGTGTTCAATCTTGCACTAGTAGGAAATGGGGTTTTATTGACCCACAGCCCCGACCCTCAATGGCGGTCAATTGACCATGAACCGGTCAAGACGGTCATAGATTTAATAAAAAAAAGGAAAAAAATTCTTTAATGGATAAACACGGTCGTTGATAATACCATACTAACCCTCTTTAACTACCGATGTCTGACGGTGAGCCTAGATGATTCTGTGGTTATATTCTCGAGATTGAACATAATCACTGATCTACGGCTGTGATTAAATATCTTGTCTCCACGTTAAAACCTAGAGAACCTTATCTCTTTCTCACCTGTTTCATTTTCCTTCTCTCTCACCTCTTTCATAGCCGAATTCCTCACCTCTATCTCTCTCTTATTTTTTTATCTGTAAGTTTAATGGAGATCGAGTCTGCTCTTTTCCTTCCTCTCTCATCTCTTTCGTTATTTGTTCTCATCGGCCTCCATCTTCTTCTTCTACAAAGTCTCTAGATCCGTGAAGGTGGAGTACAAGTCAATACCCTCAAAAATAATTGATTTCAACTAGAATCGTGGCTTTCAATTGTAAAATCCTTCTAGTTATCAAGGGTAATTATCTAATGCTCATTCTTCTTTATCATCTTCAATTACAGAAATTTAATTTTAAAATTAGGGTTAGGGGTAAATTTTCAAGCTCTTGCTTTTATTCGATCAAGTATTATTTTTCTTGATTAGGTGCGGATTGCCATGAATCGGGTTATTATTGTGATTCCCGATGATGATGGTGTGGTGGTTGTGATGAAGTGAAGATGGTCGGTTATTAAGAAAATCGTTCACCGTTGTCTATTTTATGAGGTCAGGTAAATTTTGTTTTTTTTAATGGAATGATTTACTAGAAGATTGCTCATAATCGCTTGTCTCGTGGCTTGTTTATTTTTGTTTCTTCAATTTGATTTGGATTTCCTTATATCATGAGTTGATATTGTTTCAGTTTGGGTGGTGGTTGAGAAGGTATTTTTTGATGAAAAGTTACCTAGCTTCAGTTTGGGTGGTGGTTGAGAAGGAATTTCATTGTTTCAGTTTGGGTGGTGATTTTGAAGTATTTTATGAAATGGGTATCATTGGTGGGTTGAGTTCAATTTTGATTCCTATATATTTATTGAAATTTCCAGTTTGTTTACATATTCTAGATTGGATTCTAATGGATTATATTCTATTTTAAAAATTATTGTTTTTTTTGTTATTTTGTAATCTTTGGTTTAGCAAGAATACAAATCAAAAGTAAGTATTGGGTTTTCTCAAAGTTCAGATTTTTGATAATGAAATTAGTGGAATTGGTAAGTATTTTTATTTTATTTTTGTTTATGTGAAGGATTTTGTATAGATTTTCTTCGGTCGATAAACCAATTTTACTACAAGAGCATGATGGACCTTCTTATGATGTCAATTTAGTTGGTGATGGAGATGATTCTTTATAGTTGAGGTCACTCTTTCTCTTTGTACTATGTAAATGGCTGTTAGCTTAGTAGCAGTGTTATGAATAGGTTTTGGATATGATGGATGTGAATGTGAAACAATAGTTGGAATATATCTAGGATTGCATGTCTGAAGTCTGTAAAACAAGCCAGAGTTACTGAGTGTGAGGCCCATTATCGTTTGTTTTCTCTGTGGTTTGCTATGAGGTACTCAATGGAGTTTGAGTAGCATGTGTAGTTTTGTGAAAGTAACTTAAGTGCTTAACATTTTTGAGTGAGCTCTTTTTTATTAGAAAATAAGTTTTTTATTGTGAATAAGTTGTTAATGGTTGTTGATTTGTCATCTGCAGCAGGGTGCCCGACTATTTCGCAAGCCATTCACTCATCAGGTATAGTTGTTTTCAAATTTAACATTTAACTATCATGTCCATTTGTCCAATTTTGAACTCAATTGTACTTGTATCTTGTAGGCGTGAATGCACTACTAAACTAGCTAATGAGTTCACATAAAACCACTTAAGTTTCTCCGCTCACATTATGGAACATTAGAGACTTTCGAACAATGGAATATTCGAGTTCAAGGTGCGGTTTGCTTTATCCTTTTAGGTTGACTTATCCGGATTATTTGATATAACTTATCTGTTTTACTTATTCTTTTTAAGTGCGTAAATACCTAGCTGCATGATTTTCCGTTTTGGAAGATTCATAGTTAAAGGCAATTTGTCCTTTTATCCTTTTTAGACCGACTTATCCGGATTATTTGACAACTTATTTGTTTCACTTATTTTTTAAATGCGTAAAATATCTTGCCGATACACTTTCCATTTTGGCATTAACAACGTCAAGTAGAATGGGTAGGTGAATCTTCGCGCTTACTCTTTGTTTCGCAATCACGCTTGAACTCTAATAAAGGGGAGAACCTTTAATTGTAACTATAACAATAGATGAAGCAGCAGGGCATGTTTTTCATTTAAGGTCATTCTAATTTGGCTCACGCAAGATAGTTTTCTACTAAAATACTTGATTAAATAGCTTCGAAACATTGAATCGTTTGTGTTTGTTCATTTTGCATGTTCCGTATCTCATTGAGAAACTAAATAATTTGTTCTATGGTTGGGTGAGATTAGTTAGGAGCTGAGAAGATATACAAAGAGCCTAAAGGTGAGAGCAAGATTTCGATAGAGTAGCACTCTCTCCGCAGATCTTACTAGCTGGAAAGCTTTTCTTTGCACACTTCACACACTTCTTCATAATTAGAGTGGTAACCTTCCTGGTCCTTGTTTACATCTTAGCTCATCGATATTGAAATTGAATATTATTTTTATTTTCTTCTTAAAATGGCATATTTCATGTTTCCTGCTTTTTGTCCATCTTTTAAGTAGCACTCTTTATATAAGATTTGAAGTTCATTTGTTCAATCGTGGTAATTGGTTTCATTTACTTTGTGACGTGTTTTTGTTTGAAGGCTTTATCTATTGTGGTTCGGGAAGTTACCCTTTCATAGCTAAGCTATTCGCAACCATTTTTCCATTCTCGCTTCACCATTGTGATTAGTCTCATCTCAAATATTGCAGATAAGTCGTGGCTGGAATCCGGTGGTCGCTCTGGTATGTAATTATACTTGATATAGACAGGTTCGCAGCAGAAAGAAAGTGGGAGTGCTTAGCTTTAAATTTTTTTTAGTTCTGGGAGATGGTAATTTGTCCTTATTGCACTATGTTGAAGATTTTATACTTGAAAATATGCATGCCTTGAAGAATACTTAAGCATCATATTCATGCCTTGCAGGATACTTTAGTGGTTATGTCTGGTAACTAATTGTCACTGGTGCATGAAGGCCGTTAGACTTTGCTTTAATGTGTTAGCTGATTAGATTCTTACTATTGGTTTCTTTTGTATAACTGCTGGGTGGTGATTATTGCATGATGAAACTTCCATTCTCGCATCCGTTCGGACGATTATTGTAGGTGACGCGTGTCACGCCCTATTATGCACTTGGCTCGCCTTGGAAGTCCTCTTGGTGTCATCACACCTTCTGCTGCACTCACCGTATCATGTTAGTTAGAGCTGCGTAAAATATCCGTCTGCTTTTTCTCTCATACACATATGGTGTTAATTGCTTCCTTAGTGGGCTTTCTCCGAAATGATATAATGCTTCCTTATGCTCATTTGTGTACTAGTCAAATTTCGTTTCCAAACATTACCTTTGTGTAATCTATAAAGTAATCTATTAGACTCCTCTCGTTGAAGTTAATTCCATTATCCGTGATGCTCGTTGGATTGAGTTGTTCAATTTTTGTAATTTCCGATGCTTATGGTTCCATTTAACGGGTTTTTCTTGTATCTTTTTCTGTAGTTTAGCCAAACAAATCAAAAAAACAAATGCCTCACTCGCTATTTGTGAGGCTGGCCCAGTGAAGAAAGTTGATTTGAAAGCACATAGTAAACAAGGGTATTCATATTTACACTTTTTCTTTAAGAACTTATTAGCTAGACTTGTATTGGTGCAAATTCAAGATTTATTTTTCTTCTAATTTTAAAGCCTAGTACAGGTTTCATTTACACATGAAGATTACTTCACAAGTATGTATTTCTATCTATTCCCATAAATATGAGTCATTGATGTTTTCGGGACAGATTAGTTGATGATTAATAAAGTTGCCGAAATGTATATTTCAAGCTTTGATAATGTGCATTCCATGGTTATTGTTTTTATAATCATTTTCTTGAGTATTGTGCGTTCTCCAACATTAATCACCCGATGGTCGAACTTATTTTTGTTGTGCAGTATACCATTATGAAGTATGAGCTAACTTCATTATCATCATCGAGAGTTTATCATTTTGTTGTTTAATCAATAGTTTTTAGTTCATTTTGTAAATCAATCCTTGAACTTAGTTACTTCTCCGTAAGATTACATTGGTCAACTCCATATTTTAATCCTTTTTGTGTAATTTGAAAACCAATTAATTAGTGAATGTTAAGTTGAATGATTATTTGTGTGCAGTGTTTAATTTGATTCTCATTTTTATTTGATTTGAATTTGGTTTTCATTTGAGTTTCATTTGAATTCTAATTGAGTTTCATTTGATTCTCATTTGACGTTACATTTGTGTTTGATTTCAGATTTAATGATTCAAATAAAGCCAGATACCCAATCAATCTATTTTTTTTTTTATATTAAGATTTATATCCATGACTGATTGAAGGCAGTCATAAAGTTTTGACCGTTATAATCGGGTCGCTGATATAAGATTATCAACCACCCCGCAGACACGCTATAGTTGAAAAAGACGCCAGTCAGCCGATTTTTTTTTTCGACCGACTGTGAGCAAGTCATAGATACGAGTTAAATGACTTGCTTTGTCGGTCGCGAAAGAGGTGATTTCCACTAGTGTGGACTAGGTCCTGGGGTTTTCTGCATTTATGGTTTCCTCGTTAACAAAATTCTGGTGTCTGTGTTATTTCTATTCCGCATTATATTTTGTTATATAATTGAAATATCACGTGCTGTGTGTTGTATCGATCAGTTGTGAAATCCAACCTTGGTTGTTGATTGGAAATTGATTGATCCTTGATATTGGTCTTTGGTACCATCCAAGTTTATAT
>JAJJWW010013365.1:0-71635 GCA_023531295.1 Papaver armeniacum
CGCATCGAGATATCTCATGACGCGCACTCCATCCCAACATCATCGGCGGGAGCATTAAAGAGCGCATCAACATCAAGAGTCGTGCGGATTTCTTTCGGATGTTCGAGGTTCGTACGTGTCGGAGTCAAGAATTATCACGCCGTCTGGATTGGGTAATCACACTTATCTTTATTCGGAGGTTGTTTATGCTCAACCCTCCGCCTCTTCAACCGCGCTGCATATCTCTCTGCCCTTGCGCTTACCAGTACTTGCAACGCTTTCTCGCGCCTCCACTGATCCTCCATGTCAATCGCAGCTGAAAGTGCACAGATGCGTCCCCTGGCAATACGCAGGTGCATGATAGACATCCCCTGTATAGCACGGCCGACTTCACGAAGTGGAAGATCGATCTTAGCCATTACTTCTTCATGCGCATGGGTTTCGGGCTTGTCAACTTCGAAGCTTCTTTCTGGATAAGCGACAGAATGATCGTCCACCGCCTCCATGATAAACTGCAAAGAAGAAGAGGTTATGAGCACAAAAAAAAAAAAAAATCATCAATCAGTCAATCAGGAGATCAGATAAGTGCGGAGCAGTACCTGAGATATAGAATAAATGACTGCGTGAGATGATTCTTTATAATCTCGCAAGTCGACAGAATCCCAGGAGAAAAGAAGTCTTTACTTACCACCTATAAAGGCTACCAATTCGGGATAGCAATCAACGATGCTTATCAGATACATCTGGGGAAAGTTGTGCGTGACGAAAGGGAGTACACCTGACCCAAAGAAGGGACCAAGCTCGGATATATACAAGGGGAACCAAAGCAAGTCCTGCTTCCTTCACAACCTTGATCAGAACCAACCAGCTCCAGGGCAACGCCTGACGATGTCGGTCTATCCGGTAAATATCTATTCACCTTAGCTTGGTCATTTCAATTTACAAATTTGTCACCATCTCATGCCTACCCCACAATAGTGTAACCATTATGTGCTAGGCAGGGGACTTAATGTTGATGGTGGATTTTCATTTAAGGTTAAAATTGTAAAAACCAGAAAATTATGCGCTGACATCTTGTAAAAGATAAGGCCATCAATAAGTGTTGGATACTCCCTCACTTAATTCACCTAGAATGGAGCATGTGGCAACAATCCCATTAAACAGGAATACACGAAATTCATCCGAGGTTGGAGTATGTAGCAACAATCCCATATACCCCTGTGAATTTCTAGCATTATTAATTAATGCGCAATCGGCATTGTATTTCTGTACTCATTATCGGTGCGGCATGACGGCGAGTGTTGCTCTTACATAGCAACACGAACCTCCAAGCATTATAATGAAACCATGTACGAAATACCCATACGGTCGACTCTCGGTGTGTTATGCTAGCCCGATTGAGCCCCTCTCGGTGTGTTATACTAGCCCGATTGAGCATCCGGACTGACCGTATCAGTCCCGATATGATCATAGTCATCCAACTCCACAAGCATGATTGGATGACCCAGATCAATTCCATCACCCCCAAGCAGGTATGGAATATCCATTGCCGAACCAATGCGGATCCCGCATGGTCGGCCTCCCCAGAGATTGGCCTAGCTTGCCAAAACGTCCAAACCCAGAGCGTATGGGCGGAAAACCCTAAATTAGGGTTTGCGGCATATTACATGTGTCGCAAAACAGTCTCAACCATCCATCTTCGCAGGTATAGATGGAGGGTGTAGATGTAGATTCAAAGGGCCCAGAGCATGTCAACACAATCACCGTGGGCCTGCCTACATACTCCGACCAATCGGTCGGGACCAACCATGGTTGGTTATCCCAGTCCGTACGCCGAATAAAGCATGGTCGCACGGCCTTGAAACCCAAAATTAGGGTTTTGAGCATCACGAGCGTCCATCTTCTGCGGCACGAATGGAGGGTCCAAGATTAGATTAAGCGAGGTCCGGTCATACCAAAGATGACCACCGTGGACCCATCTATCCCCTCACCCGATCGGCCAAGGCATATCATGCCCGGTTATTCCAAGACGCGCGCCCAAACTAGCGTGGTCACATCTACCAAACCGGCCCGTCTCGACCGCTCAACTTCGTAGGACGATTTGGATGGCTCGGATCACGTTTTCATGGGATATTCGGGTATAGGCGTGAACACCAGCCTACCACCTTCACACCAGACCAATCGGCCAAGACCGACCAAGATTGGTCATCTTGGAACGTGCGCCAGAAATGGGCATGACGCGCGGCTCTTGCGGCACTGGTTTTCTGTCACAAATTGATCTCGACCACTCAACTTCACCGGACGAATTGAGTGGCCCAGATCATACTTTCTTGAGGTAATGGGTATAGGCGCCTACACCATCATGTCGTCTACACGCATGTACGGTCGGCCTGGCCAAAGTCATATCCCAAGCTGAAGAGGGATGCTTGCGCACCTCTTCAAAAACCCTAATTCCATCAACGGTCGCAGATGAGTGTCTCAAAGATCATCTCGTCCGTCCAACTTCACCGGCTTGGTTATACAACCCTGGTCAGGAGTTAACTGGTCAGTGAGACGTCATGGTGATCACCACCCGTCACTCTACCATACCATGATGCAGTACCTGCATAAAATACACATGATACTTCACAAGTATCAACTTCCTGAATAACGCAGTTATTCAATTTAACATTACATGCTACCTTTTGTGGATCCACGATCCACATATTCCAGACATCAATCATGTCACAAACTGGGGGATACATACTGGGGTATTGGTCTGGCGGTTTACAGCGTGCAGCGTGCAATGCACAATCACAAGAACGTGTCAGGAAGTCATGGACGGTTAGAGATGACAGGAGAAGTGGGCAAGACTGGTCGTGTAACACCAACACACACCTCCACTACTCCATCACTCCACTTCCTCCACTTCCCACGAGAGACGTGAATAAGGCTCAAATTACTTGTATTTATAGATTCTTCTACCTATTTTCCAACACAAGAGAAAAACAGGAGAAACAGGAGAAAAAACAACACAAGTCCAGACGAGACAGAAATCAAGTGTTAATACAAAAGGTATTCAAACACCCAGAGCCTGCTTGCATCAATCGTAAGCCTGCTCATTGACCGCTGTCGTAAGCGTCAAAAATAAATTACACTTTCTTACTACTCAAAATATAAATATAGCAAGGGCAAGAAAGGATCGATCCCACAGAGAGGACTAGGTTGTCAATATGTTAGGTTTTCTGGTTGTGTAAATAAAAATAAACAAAAAGCAAATAAAGTACGCAAATCAAGGATGTGAAATATTGGATAAAGGTTTCATCTTCAATTGTAAACAAGTTTATGAATATATGAAGCAGAATTCGTATTTAATCTCGCTATCATCAAAAGCCATAGAATACCTTATTGCAAGAATACTCCGTAAATTTCCAAAGTTATCAACACACACATTAGAAGTGCGTATGTGAAATCTACCTAAAGAATAACCTAATGCCTTGCGCTAATCAAGTTCAATTCCTAGGAGCATTAAGTTTGAAATAGGCTAATCAATGCAATTGTAATACATTGCGCAAAAACAATTCGAACAAAGGTCAATTTCTACATATGACTACGAGGATGTATCACTACAAACCCTAATCATATCATGCTACTCGTATTCAAGGTTATCGCAATTCGATGAAAACCCTAAAATAGCTATAGTTATGGATGTGAGTTCAATCAATTCTAGACTCGACTAAACAAACATTCAATCATATTGCAATACTTCAATCATGCAATTATTATAACCCGTAGAAAATCAAACGATAATATTGAGAGAAAACTAATTCATAAAAATCATAACTTGGTTGCAAAATCCAACTACATCTTCAACCAATAATAAGAACTTAGTTACTCATGGCATAGGAGTTCATAGCAAGAAGAAGGAGAAAACCTATCATGTTTCTAAACCCTAGAACCAAAAGTATGAGTTCTCCCTAATGGAGATATATCTAGGTTTAGAGAAAAGTTCTATTTATATGCCTCTCCCAAAAGGATACCCAAAAGTAGGTCAAGTCTTCTCCAAACCCGTCTCAAATTCGTCCACCAAGCCCATGAGTGAAAATAGGTCTCGAAAATTTTGGGTTAAAAGCTGGGTCGCCAGGATTCTTTGACGTCATCGCTGGAATCCGGTCACCCGGGAAAATTTGTCTCGAGGCCACTTAGTCTTCGGAAACTATCACCGGGCCATTTGTATACTTCCATTACCTCAACTCTCCTTTCTGCAGTCCATACATTCACAAAATTATCCAAACCAATTCTTTCTTTCTTGCGAAAAACGCCTAAAAGCGTGACCCGTAGCACATATGTCCCGCCGTCGACTCTTGCATCCGACTCGTACCCCCTCGCGATTCACCGAAATATTGCGATTCATACTTTAACTTCCGAAATCCGTTTACAGGAACTATGCTCACCGGCGCGCCATTTTCACTCCGTTTTCGCACAATTTACGAAGCTTGGTTTCTTGCCATTCTATCCCTGTAATTTCACATCCATGGCAGCAAGCCAACATCCATTCCCTTCCAGCTTCTCAACAGCACCAGCCATATCAGCTCACTGCCAACATCCCTTGAACATCTGCAACACCCAAAATTCCAACTACAGCCGCATTCCACTCAGTCTACTTGCCCTGAGCTTCTCAATACAACTTCAAACCTGCAATTTAACTCCTAACATACATCTAATACTGCAATTTCAGCACACCCCAGGCCAGTGCATTCAATCCTTGTGATGTGATATTAACAAGTTGTAGAAAATGGTAAGAAAGGTTGTCGTTCACTCAGACTTGTAAAGATTGATTTTAGACTTAATAATAAAAAAACTAAGAAAAATATATACACAAGTTTTGTCACAAATATCGAGAGAAATCGAGACTCGAGGATTCCACCAATTCTTATACTCATGTGGTTCAATTTGTTAATTCTAGACAATTATAGCTTATAAAATATTGACTCTTTCTTTGCCAAAAATAGATTTTTAGAAGATTGATTGTACATCACTAGCATGACGCATCAAAAGCACTTAGACCAAGCATACATCATCATACGACATCACAATCAATTAAGAGAAATCTTAAATCAATTTAGAATAGTGCAAAAGTCATAAAAGAATTAATTAGAATTACCACATGCGAAAAGAATGGCTTCCTCCATTGTCCCGAGTGTTGGGGTTTAGCTCCTCATATTATTCACGTGCTCAAAATAATTGTTCATAGCTCAAATAGGTGAAAACAAGAGAAAACTAATAAATCGGGCGGTTAACGCTAAATAGGTGTTACTGAATCAAATACCGCCATTAGTGGCTGCATAAATAAGACTTATAGAAGAGTAAGACTGTTGAACAACGATAGTTGCTTGTCTCTGTCGTTGTTTCGAGAGGCTTACTGCGACAGACGTTGGTAGTCTGTCTTCGTCTTCTTCTTCTTCTCCACCTGCTGCTGCTGCAACTCTGCAGATCGTTCTGTTGATCTCTGTAGCTCCTCAAAACCCTCTGCTCGGCCCCCAAAACTCCCGACACTATTTATGTGACCTCCTTCTTCTATTTATACCCTCACAGGTTCCCTAAAACTCGAGTAAATCTCCGGTTTCTTTGAGCCAAAGTCTCGGCTTTTTTCTTGCTTTTTCTGCTTCACCTTTACGTTGTTGAATTCTCTCACACGTCTCTCTCGGATAGAAACAACTCTTACAAAGATATTCTAGCCTTATATCGCACATAACTTCCACAAATAGAACCAAACAATCCCGTGTATTTCTCCGAGAACTGTTTTGTTTAAACTCGACGGAAATTCCTTCTTTTCCTAATCTGGCCGCCATGCCTTCCATGTTTAATCTTTACACGTCACACCAAACCAAATCAGAGAAAATCTCTCGACCAAATCTCGCTGGAAATCCTCCTTGGGACAAGATCTGCTGAGTTTAATGACCATTTTCCCGTGAATACCCATCTCCCTGTTTTGCTACAAGTTGATATCTAGCCAAATTCAAATCAATCCAATGCCCATATCAAGTCTTTATAGGTCCAATTAGGCAATCCACAAGAAACCAGTGATTGAATCTCTTCCTAGAATGCCTAAAAATCGAACCCTAAACTATGCCCCTGGTGAGAACTTTTCCGCCAAAACCAATTATTTGAATTGAGAAGATAACCTCCCCTTATCGGGCGGGGTGCGAATAGCACTTTGGGTGCAAATAGTAAGTGGGTGCCCCTTAGTAATTGAGGTGCCCCTTATCCAAACTGAGAGTCCGAATAGTAATTTTCTCCCACGAGCGCAAATACCACTTTTCGAGCCAATTTTCCCATAAAAGCTTATTTCTCCAAAAACACCTACAAAGACATAAAATACCAAAATAAGCGCAAAATCGAGTACTAACATTACGAGAGAATTGAGACTAAAATAGACACATAAATGCGTCCATCAAATACCCCCAAACTTATTATTTGCTAGTCCTCGAGCAAATCAAATCTACAAAATAAAATCCTAACTCATTTATCGCAGGCATCGTCGATTGCATTTAGCGTATGCAATAAGCCTTTAAACCCCTAGGTGGCCCTAGTGGCCGAGTTATAGTCTCGGGAGGGTTTACAAGAGGTGTACCCACAAAACCTTTACACTCCAGGACCCTAACTATCTACGGAGAACCTTGGAAGGCACTAAAAATCTCCTTGGTTGACATACTTATTGACTACGGGAGGAAGTACCGATGCGAAATTCCAATTCTTTGTACACGAGTTTGCACTCAAGCATACTAAAATTCATATATAAGTCACGAGCTCTACTCGGATAGTCTCACTATGGACATCAATACCGGAGTCAAAACTAATCACATGGATAGATCAAGAAGATGGATATAGAGAAAAACATAGATGGTTTTGATGTTTACTAAGTGATCGATGTTTCCCATATCATCTGAAGGCCTCCGCCAAAATGAACCTATCCTAATGGGTGAGATACTAGTCGACTAATATCAACACAATCGGCATATACAAGGGAACCAGTGGTCGACAATCCTAATTCTAGATCAACACGTCGGCATATACAAGGGAACCGGTCGATTTATTCTTTGAACATTAATATATTTTTTTTAAGCGCATGATTAGATCTTTTGGATCCAAGCGCATGCTTCTTGTCGCCAGATTACATGATAGTTCAGTGGATCCTGCATTCCACGCTTGTTTAGGCGACGGAGACAGGGAAAACACACACATATTGCTATTCCCAAGTGTTAATTTTATTAGTTTGGTGTAATTGGTCTAGTTTTTTTTTTTTTTTTTTTTTTTTTTTTTTTTTGGTATCTCAATCACTCTAATTCACCCTAGCATTGGTAACAACTTGAATCGTGGGACCCACCTAATCACTTAGAGAAACATAGTTTAAAAACAATATAAAATAAAAAGAAGTGAAAAGGACTCAACGAGATTGGTGAAACTATCATGTTATTTCTAACACCCGAGCTCGTGCTTTTATGAATAGACTCTTTAGATGTTGCCATCTAATCAGATTGGTTCCTCAACTCCTACAACCAAAATGCTTCCATCCACTTAGATTGGTTAGTGCCATCCTTAATAAACATAAATTTCTAGGCTCTGGAGTTTATTTATAGTAACAAAAAGGTAACAAAAGTTTCTACCCCACCCCCAAACTTAAATCTAACATTGTCCTCAATGTTTCTAAATAAAGAACAGTACCAAAAATATAAGTAACATGAGGAAATAGTAAAGAGAGAAGTCGGAAAGATAGTACCTGGGTGAAGTATAACCAAAAACCTACAAAAATAATATACAACATACAAACTGCCTCGATGGTCAATCAAGGTAAAGGGGGTCCTCCAGAGGGACCTCCTCAACATCACACCTGTAGGAAAAGGCTCTAAAAAGGGCTTCAATCGCTGACCGTTAACCTTTGAAGAACTACTACCATCACGGTGTCTCAATTTCAATAGCGCCATGAGGAAAAACAGTACGGACCACAAAAGGACCGGTCCACCGAGAGCGCAACTTCCGGGAATAGATGCAAAACGAGTGTCATACGAAGTACTTTTTGACCTGGAGAAAATGACTTTCGTAAAATATTCTTATCATGCACAAGTTTCATTTTGTTCTTATACTCCTTAGCACTATCGTATGCATCTCTACGAATCTCGTCCAACTCATTGGTGGAGCTTTCGTGAGCTCCGCCTTGTCAAGTGAAAAGTTTAAGTTCTTAATAGCCCAATAGGCTCTATGCTCTAACTCGACCGGGAAGGTGACATGCCTTGCCAAACACTAAACGATAAGGTGACATTCCAATGGGTGTCTTAAACGCGATGCGGTAAGCCCATAAGGCATCGTTAAGCCTCGGCGACCGGTCTTTCCTATTAGGATTAAGCTGTTTTCTCTAAAATACGCTTAATTTCCCTATTAGAGACCTCTACCTGACCACTAGTTTGTGGGTGATATGGGGTTGCTACTTTGTGGGTAATACCATATTGTTTCATTAAAAGAGCAAACGGTCTATTACAAAAGTGTGAACCTCCATCACTAATTATAGCTCGCGGTGTACCAAAACGTGTAAGTATGTTCTCTTTCAAAAACTGGACTACGACCCTGTGGTCATTTGTTTTACACGGAACCGCCTCAACCCACTTAGACACATAGTCTACAGCGACAAGTATGTAAAGATAACCAAAAGAATTAGGAAATGGACCCATAAAATCAATGCCCCACACATCAAAGACCTCAATCACTAAAATAGGGTTCAAAGGCATCATATTTCTACGAGAAATGGTTCCTAACTTCTGGCAACGCTCACAAGAAACACAATGACTATGGGAGTCTTTAAACAACGAAGGCCAGTAAAAACCACACTGCAATATCTTAGCAGCAGTCTTCTTAGCACTAAAATGACCCCCACATGCATGTTCATGACAAAAGGAGATAATACTGGACTGGTCACTCTCAGGTATACATCTCCTAATAATCTGGTCCGGACAATACTTAAACAGATAAGGATCGTCCCAAAAGAAATGCTTAACCTCGGCTAAAAACCTAGAACGATCTTGCTTACCCCAATGTTGAGGCATTCGACCAGTAACAAGATAATTCACTATATTCGCATACCAAGGTGATTGGGAAACAGAGAACAATTGTTCATCAGGAAAGCTATCCCTTATAGGAAGGGAATCATTAGGGAAACTAACAACTAGCCTAGACAAGTGGTCTGCTACTACATTTTCGGCACCCTTTTTGTCTCTAATGTCTGGACAAAATTCTTGTAACAAAAGGATCCACCTAATCAATCTAGGTTTGGTATCCTTCTTAGACAAAAGGTATTTCAAAGCAGCATGATCAGTATAGATTACGATCTTAGAACCTAATAGGTAGGATCTAAACTTATCCAAGGCAAACACGATGGCTAAAAGCTCCTTCTCGGTAGTTGTATAGTTCATTTGGGCATCATTCAGAGTTTTGCTAGCATAGTAAATCACATGAAGTAATTTGTTTTCTCGTTGACCTAGCACAACACCTATAGCATAATCTGAAGCATCACACATAATTTCAAAGGGTAGGTTCCAGTTGGGTGCACGGACTATCGGGCGATAGTGAGTAAACTCTTAAGCTTCTCAAAAGCCTCTAAACAAGCATCATCAAAGACAAACTTAACATCTTTTGCAAGTAAATTGCAAAGAGGTCTAGAAATCAAGCTAAAATCCTTAATGAATCGACGGTAAAAACCTGCATGCCCTAGGAATGACCTAACATCTTTTACGGTTTTTGGGACCTGTAAAGTCTTAATAATGTCAACTTTGGCTTTATCTACCTCTATACCCTTAGAAGAAACGATGTGCCCTAACACAATTCCTGATTTAACCATAAAATGGCATTTTTCCCAATTAAGCACTAAATTCTTTTCCTTACACCTAGTCAACACTAATGTCAAATGATGCAAGCACTCATCAAAAGATGAACCAAACACCGAAAAATCATCCATAAAGGCCTCTAGAAACCGTTCTACCATATCGGAAAATATGCTCATCATACAATTTGAAAAGTCGCAGGGGCATTGCATAGCCCGAAAGGCATGCGTCTATATGCAAAGGTACCAAAGGGACATGTAAAAGTGGTTTTCTCTTGGTCTTCTGGGGCAATAACGATTTGATTATAACCGGAGTAGCCATCTAAGAAGCAATAATGACTATGTCCAGCTAATCTTTCTAGCATTTGATCGATAAAAGGAAGGGGAAAGTGATCCTTCCTTGTGACCTTGTTCAATTTCCTGTAGTCAATACAGACACGCCATCCCGTGGTCACTCGGGTTGGGATTAACTCATTATTATCATTTTGGACTACAGTGATACCTGATTTCTTGGGGACAACCTGAACAGGGCTGACCCACTTACTGTCGGAAATTGGGTAGATAATACCCGCATCTAACAACTTAAGCACCTCTTTTCGAACTACCTCTTTCATGTTAGGGTTTAGTCGACGTTGCATCTCCCTAGAAGGTTTGGAGTCTTCTTCTAAATGAATCGATGCATACACACGGTAGGACTTATACCCTTAATGTCTGCTATAGTCCACCCTAAAGCTTCCTTATTGTCTTGAAGTACTTTTACTAGCCTACTTTCCCGATCACTATCCAAATCGGAAGCTACAATCACGGGTAAAGTCTCGGATGGGCCTAAAAACACATACTTTAGAGTGTCGGGTAATGGTTTGAGGTCCAACTTAGGAGGCTCTTCTAAAGAAGGAATTAAGGTATTCTCGAAGCTGGTAATGGTTCGAACCTAGCTTTCCATCTATCGAGTGTCTAACACAGGGTAGAATCTAATAGAGCATTCACTTGTTCGATAGTGCTATCGTCATCAAAATCTAAACCAAAATGGGATAGACAACTTTCTAATGGGTCCTCGAGACAAGATGTTTGTAATGACTCTGAACTAAGGCTTCTATCATGTTCACCTCTTCAACACATGTGTCATCTAGCTCATAGGGTAGCTTCTCGACATTAAAAATGTTCATCTCCATAGTCATATTACCAAAAGATAAATTCATCACACCATTTTCGAGTTAATGATCGCATTAGACGTAGTTAAAAATGGGCGACCTAATATCACGGGTATCTGGTTCTCGGGTCGGGGACAGGTTGGGTATCTAGGACCACGAAATCCCTTTGGATAAATAAACTTGTCGACCTCAATAAGAACATCCTCAATAACACCTCGAGGAATTTTAATGAGACCTATCATTAGCTAACGGCAAGGTCATCCGAGTAGGTTTCATTTCACCAAGTCCTAGCTGTAAGTACACATGGTACGGCAGTAAGTTCACACTGGCTCCTAAGTCAAGTAAAGCTTTTTCTACCCGGTGGTTACCTATTGTACAAGCAATGGTAGGGGAACCTGGGTCTTTGTACTTTGGAGTTGTGGTGTTCTGGATGATAGAACTTACGTGACTAGCTAAAAAGGCTTTCTTATGGACGCTAAGTTTTCGCTTTCGCGTACACATATCCTTAAGGAACTTGGCATAAGCAGGAATTTGCCTAATTGCATCTAATAAAGGAAGGTTTATGGTAACTTGCTTAAAAACCTCCAATATGTCATTAAAGTTCGATTCCTTCTTTGTTGGTGCTAATAGCTGGGGAAACGGGGCTCTAGGCACAGAATCAGACCTCTCAGGAACAGAATTGACATCATCAGAAACCTTATCAGTCTCTTCAGCTGGTGGTGGTCCTGAGGGGTGAGATTCTGAGGGGTGAACTACAGTATGTTCACTATCGGGCATGGTTACCTGATTGTCTACTACTCTACCACTCCTAAGGGTTCTAATAGCATTCAGTGATTCGATGTTTTTGCACCTACTTCATGAACTCCTCTAGGATTGGGATTAGTCGACTAGGGAACCTTAGTTATCTCTCTCACTTAAGGTCTTAGCTATTTGGCCCACTTGAAGTTCTAACTTAGCAAGGCTCGAGCATTAGTTTGAAAGTTCGCTTGGTTTCTGTTGAAAACTAAGTTGATTACGTGCTAACATATCCCGAGTTTTTGCTAACATCTTAATAGAGTCCTCTAAGCTAGTTGTTTTATTTTTACGGGCACGAAGAATTCTTAGTGTAACCAAAACCAGGGGAGCATTAGAATTACTAAACTGACCTTGACTTTGGCCCTTAGACCACGAAAAGTTCGGATGGTTTCTCCAACCAGGATTATAGGTTTCTGAATATGGGTCAAACTTTTGACGGTTATCAAATCTAGTGTTATTATAGAGAGCATTGGCTTGCTCTTCATTATTCAGCCTTCCCAAAAAGGCTCCAATCTACCACTAGTGTGACCCACTTCTAAAGCTTCTAACCTTTTCGCTATAGCAGCAATTTTGGCATCTGATTCATAGCCTCCTTCTACCCTATTAACGTTTCCTCTGCCTAGAAGAATTGTTTTCTGGGGTTCCCTATTATTTTCCCATTGTTGGGTCTTTTCGGCGATTTCATGCAAATATGTCATCGCCTCATCAACTGTTTGGTTTTCAAACCCACTGTACACATAGATTCTCTTTGTGGTTGTAGTGGAATAATCTAAACCCTCATAAAGGATCTGAACTAACCTAACCTTTTCTAGACCATGATGAGGACATTGGGCTAATAAATCATTGAACCTTTCCAAATACCTATACAAAGATTCTCCATCCTGTTGAGAAAAGGTGCAAATTTGCGTCCTAATAGACGATGTTTTATGCCTAGGGAAAAACTTGTTCAAAAAGGCAGATGTAAGTTGTTCATATGTTTCAATTGAACCAGAAGCCAAACTATATAGCCACGATTTGGCTTTATCTTTCAAGGAAAAGGGGATAACACGAGTTTCAAAGCATCATCATCAAGGTTTCTAATCTTGAGGTACTACAAATTTCCTCAAAGTCCCTAACATGAAAATAGGGGTTTTCATTTTCTTTCCCTAAGAAGATTGGGAGCGGTTGTAAGGTCCCGAGGTTTAAGTTCATAAGTTGATTGTTTATTAACTCCGATACACGAGGGACGAGTAGCCCTAGTCGGGTTCAACAAGGCTTTCAAAGTTGCCATTTCGGCACTATCGGAATATTAGGGATTGTCTCCCCGGACGGACGTTCAAAAACGGACTCTTCAAAAAATTTGACTTTCTAAATTGAGGTAATCGAGACGCTTAGAACTACTAGGTTTCTCTTTAACAAATCTACCTAGGCGTCTCTTTTACGTTGAGGCATACAAAAGAATTAGGAAAGGAATTCTATGCAATCACAAATCAAGGCCGACTCAACCAAATCAAACCTATTGATTTCTAGCAAACAAAAAGCATGATGGCTCCACTTAGATTGTTTCTAGAGACCGACTTCTAATCCTTCGAAAGGGAATTCGTTACAATTTAAGCAAACCCCTCTCGGAATCAATCCGAGTCAAAGTAAGTTGAATAGAGGCGAGGGAAGCTCGGTGGAGCTTTGATACCCAAGGCCTCACCGGAATTACAATGCGGCGCAGTCACGCATTCAACTCACAGAAACCTTCTTGAACTTTGAAGTGTGCTTAAAAGAGTAACCAATATTTTCGAATAACTTTCCTATTAAGCTCGTTACCCTATCGGTCTTGTTCTAGTCAAAATTTTAAGGCTTAGGTTCGCGTAGGTTACGTGTTCCTAAGGCGGGCAAGAAGAGAACGGTGATGAAATCCGAACCCTTATCTTGTATGGCCAGGCCTTGCCCTTTACTAGAAAAATAAATGTCCGTATTCAGTCCTCAACATATAAGCATACGAAGGAGTCCAGTAACTCGCTGACAGGGGATTCGCGAGTGTTTAGAATCTTACCTCCCGTTCCAGACGGGGGATGAATCGGTTGTAGTCGACTCGGGCCACTGACTCCTATGTCAGTGTACGAACCCAAGGTGCAGAGACAATATCGTAATTGTCCTCCTTCTCTGCAAACAGTTTATATTTAAAGTACCCTTCCGTAGGGTAAAAATAATAATAAAGTCCAAAGTCCAAAAGTCCAAAGTCCAAGAAGAAAAGAAAAATTACAAAAATAATAAACCCTAATACAATTTTTTTTTTTTTCTAAAAATAAACAAACCCTAAAAACAAAATATCTAAAACAAAATCGTCTTCTTTCTCGTTCTTTTTGCTTTAATCTTTCGCTCCAAGTCTTTACGAAATCACCAAACTCCTTGGCTCAATTTTCTTTATGATCCAGAACCTGTAGACAAAAGATAAATACCCAAAAACGTAAAAAAGAACAAAAATAATAAAAAACTAAAAAATAAATCTAAAACCCTAAAAACAAGTCCCCGGCAGCGGCGCCAAAAATTGATGTGATATTAACAAGTTGTAGAAAATGGTAAGAAAGGTTGTCGTTCACTCAGACTTGTAAAGATTGATTTTAGACTTAATAATAAAAAAACTAAGAAAAATATATACACAAGTTTTGTCACAAATATCGAGAGAACTGAGACTCAGGATTCCACCAATTCTTATACTCATGTGGTTATTTGTTAATTCTAGACAATTATAGCTTATAAAATATTGACTCTTTCTTTGCCAAAAATAGATTTTTAGAAGATTGATTTGTACATCACTAGCATGACGCATCAAAAGCACTTAGACCAAGCATACATCATCATACGACATCACAATCAATTAAGAGAAATCTTAAATCAATTTAGAATAGTGCAAAAGTCATAAAAGAATTAATTAGAATTACCACATGCGAAAAGAATGGCTTCCTCCATTGTCCCAGTGTTGGGGTTTAGCTCCTCATATTATTCACGTGCTCAAAATAATTGTTCATAGCTCAAATAGGTGAAAACAAGAGAAAACTAATAAATCAGGCAGTTCGCAACGCTAAATAGGTGTTACAGAATCAAAGACCGCCATTAGTGGCTGCATAAATAAGACTTATAGAAGAGTAAGACTGTTGAACAACGATAGTTGCTTGTCTCTGTCGTTGTTTCGAGATCGCTTCACTGCGACAGACGTTGGTAGTCCTGTCTTCGTCTTCTTCTTCTTCTCCACTGCTCGCCGCTCGCAACTCTGCAGATCGTTCTGTTGATCTCTGTAGCTCCTCAAAACCCTCTGCTCGGCCCCCAAAACTCCCGACACTATTTATGTGACCTCCTTCTTCTATTTATACCCTCACAGGTTCCCTAAAACTCGAGTAAATCTCCGGTTTCTTTGAGCCAAAGTCTCGGCTTTTTTTTCTTGCTTTTTCTGCTTCACCTTTACGCGCTGAATTCTCTCACACGTCTCTCTCGGATAGAAACAACTCTTACAAAGATATTCTAGCCTTATATCTGCACGTAACTTCCACAAATAGAACCAAACAATCCCGTGTATTTCTCCGAGACTCTGTTTTGTTTAAACTCGACGGAAATTCCTTCTTTTCCTAATCTGGCCGCCATGCCTTCCATGTTTAATCTTTACACGTCACACCAAACCAAATCAGAGAAAATCTCTCGACCAAATCTCGCTGGAAATCCTCCTTGGACAAGATCGCATTTTAATGACCATTTTCCCGTGAATACCCATCTCCCTGTTTTGCTACAAGTTGATATCTAGCCAAATTCAAATCAATCCAATGCCCATATCAAGTCTTTATAGGTCCAATTAGGCAATCCACAAGAAACCAGTGATTGAATCTCTTCCTAGAATGCCTAAAAATCGAACCCTAAACTATGCCCTGAGCTGAGAACTTTTCCCGCCAAAACCAATTATTTGAATTGAGAAGATAACCTCCCCTTATCAGAAACTGGGGTGCGAATAGCACTTTGGGTGCAAATAGTAAGTGGGTGCCCCTTAGTAATTGAGGTGCCCCTTATCCAAACTGAGAGTCCGAATAGTAATTTTCTCCCACGAGCGCAAATACCACTTTTCGAGCCAATTTTCCCGCAAAAGCTTATTTCTCCAAAAACACCTACAAAGACATAAAATACCAAAATAAGCGCAAAATCGAGTACTAACATTACAGAGAATTGAGACTAAAATAGACACATAAATGCGTCCATCACCTTGGCAGCTGCAATATCTGTAGTTCACCAGCTCAAGTTCACCATTGCCATACAACCCTGCAGCTCAGTCCATTGCATTACGGCTGCGACACGCCTCATTCTATCTCGGGTATTCAACTCGGCTCCGACCACGGTTCAAAATCCTCTCCCTACTCAGCTCTGTTGGCATCTCTCGCATCCGGTCAACGGAGCAGCACCATCAAACCCCGAGAACAACTTCAATGGCAAGCAGCAGACTGGGCAGCACGGTTTGAGCCCTAGCCACCTGTCAACCTACCTCTTCTCAAGCACTGCATTCCTTCGACTTAAGTCGCAAACCGCCGCACTCAACCAGCACCACCGCTACAAGCATCAACACAATCTTCGGTTCCATCTGCTCATCTAGTCATACTCCCCGCACTTCCTCGGCGCGATTCCATCGCTCGCAGTGCATCTCGTGCCTTTCTCTCCATCTCGGTTCAACTCAAACAAGCCATCTCATCGTAACGAGACTCTCTCCACACCGCATCACCTTCTTCTTTCTCTGTCACCGCATTGAATCATAGGATACAAAACCACCTACACGACTCTCAATCTGCAAAACAACCATTGATTTCATGGTTTTCCTTGAGCCATGACCAGCCATGATGGCCCCGCTTCCTTGGCTTGTCCCCCGCCAAATCATAACTTCCTAGCCATTTCGTGTTGCGCCAACACTGTCTGCATGACTCCTCAATCCCGTAGCTTCCCGCATTGCAATTCTTAGCCATCATCACCGATTCTCAAGAACCAACCCATTGCCGGTTCAACCACAATTACCACACACAAAGACAAACACCATATAAAAACCTTTCGAATCCGAATTTGGACTCAACCCATTAAACACGTCCCCGGCAACAAGATCACGGTCTCGACTTACGTCCATATACTCAGCCTACAATCACACAGCCACAGCTCCACTTAGTGCATCACACCGCATTACAACGGCAGACTTCATTCCTTTTCTTAGCTCAATTCCGGCTTTTCGAATTTCAGCTCCATCGACGGCTCAGCCATTTTCGCACACTCCCGTAACAACGTCACAAACCCATTCTTAACCTCCATCCCCTCAATCCATCTAAACCTTGGCAGCAGCAAATCGAACCCTTCTCGGCTTCGGTGCTCGTACCTCGCACTGTCTTCTCTTGGCCGATCGCCACAAGCCACCAAATTTGCATTCACGGCTCAAACCCACAACATCTCTCGGCACTTCCTCACCGCCGTAATCGAGCCAACACCACCCATTCCATTGCTTCGCAACCTCCACCTCGCAAACTCGGTTCAAGCACCACCATTTCTTCATTGTCACTAGCACACTCATTGTGCTCACTGCACCCAAGCCACGATACCACGGCTCCAAATCCTCCCCGTTAATCTTCCATGGCCTCACTCCAGCTGCGACAACGGCTCTGCACCACCATTACCTCGGTCCATCTACCTCGGGCCCCGCCATTGCATTCAGCTCAATACCCAGCTCATAACACCACAGTAACCAACTCCTTTGAATCCACTGAGCACAACCACAAAAAGTACCAAAACTGCAACAACTTCCTATTTCATGGAAGCAAGAACTCCCATTCTTCCCTGGCTCTTTGATAGGTAGGTAGAGACTCGGTGCACTGAACCATTGGTGACTGAACTTGAACTTGTGAAAAGCTACTCGTTTAGGCATTTACACAGGCACCTTGTGTGCAGTTTGTTGTTGATTCAGAGATAAGCCTTCTCTTGATTTCTAAGACCTTGCAATCTCCTTCCCTACAATCACACAAAACCCATTCTTCCATTCTTCTCAGAGAACACAATTACTGCCTTATTCTTTACACAATATCAATAACAGCAACGTCTTCTTCCCTGTCTTTCTAGCCATCAAATACATCACAAACCCAATGTCTTCTCTGTAAATTTCGATCTCACAAACTTCTTCTGCTAACTGAACCAGCACCAAATTTGCATCACCCTATGATAATCACAATCTCCATTACTTCAGCAGCAATAACATCACTCACCAGGTCCATCTTCTGAGATCAATCAATCAACCTCCAAACCATCTCCTATGTGTTCTTCTCAGTGAAACCATTCCAATATCACCCCTTCTCTTTCTATGAATCTCTCGGAATTTCTCGACCTAGTCTCTTACAGAAGCAACAACCTAAAATGGGGAAGAAAAGGATTTTCTTCTTTCTTCTCGACTTAGATGATAAGGCGAGTAGCATGTAGGTACGGCGAGTTATTTAGGCGCCTACCGATAGATATAGGCCACCCATGATAGTTTCGATCGTCGGTCTTGAAAGACCGACAATACAATCCCCTGTTTCATTCTCAATGTATGTCAGTTCTCCATCCCTGACAAGCTTAACATCTGATTTTTCTCGCAACTTTCTCATACGACATCGGATTGACCTTATTCTTTCGCCGTTGGCTTCATATTTTCGCTCCCTTCAAGGTGATGAAAAGAAAACCTGGATTTGAACGAGTTTTACTTCCTTTTGCTCCAATGACTCCAAAACACCTAATACACTCAAAAGCGAACATAAGATACATAATTCACACGAAAAATAGCAAAGAAAGCATAAATACTAGATATTAAATTAGGTGTTTATCACACCTATCACTCATCTTTCTGTTACAAGTCATAAGCAAGCCAACACCTTCACAATCTCAACACCTTCTTCGCTTCCCTCCCTAAGATCAACCCCATCTCTTTCACTTTGTGACCGAAACAAGTCTGGAACGGCCATTTCTTGGTTTAGGCAGGACTTGCACAGATTGATTTCCGAATCTACAAGCACTCACTGCGCAGTGCATTTGTTTAGGGTTTAGATTCATTCCTCATCCACACACCCCAAATTACAAAATCCGGCAGGAATAGTTTTCACCCATAAACACTTATATACTTCCTATTGTAATTCCTTAACACTATGTCTACTAGAGTATAATCATTCACAGCTTCGCATTTATGTTTTCAATATAGCACGACTTGAAAAATATGTTGGGAATGAAACAGTTCAAGTCAAAATATTACTAACCTCAAGAGGAAGGATGATGTTGTCGATGTAGCTTGTTACTTCTTCACATTCTTCAAGTCTTCGAGTAATACTTGTATGTCTCATTATCCTAATCTTTCTAGCCTAACCTATACGAAGTTGTATCTAGTACATAATCAAGCGACTCTTTAATTGAGTTTTGATTCACTAAAATATGACAACCAAACTTGACATACCAACGCTTGGTGGGTTCAACCGAGCTATGCTCTAACAACCAACCCTTTTAACATTATATTGTCTATTTATATATGCCATAGTAAGTGCTTAGCCAGCACGATCCGTAATATCTCCACTTGATTAGTCGCAGCTACACACCATAATATATAGTAGCACGTCCACACCTATCCTCCAATTCACTTACACCAAATATGCAGCCAGCCTAATAACTAAATTGAAATGACCCACTTAATATCATTACTAACTGACACTTAGTGGTAGAATGATTAAGTACCTAGACAATTAATAGAACTAGACAATCGTCCAACCACCTCCACTTGATAATAATCAACTAATCAATGGGCAAGGTTCAAAGTATTAGATAGCACCATGTCAAGAATCAAAGACACACATGTACTCACCCATCGGACAACCAATAATGATCAATAAAAATCGTTAGACTAAATTACGAACAAAGAAAATCACTGATTAGATTATAGATTATATATGGATTCATGCATAAGCTACACCGTTGATGAATTATTGTATACCCAATTTTATATTTATTCAAGACAGAGAGACCGAATAACTTGCCTCAACTTTCCGTAAACAACCTGATCGATCCTTTAACCATATGTTTTCTCAACTATCAAGCCCTAAATGATGGATACGACAAGAAACAGAGAAAAAAACACACAACTATAAGTACAAACCGAAATCATCAAGAAAGAAATGACCAAAACTAGTTAATTCCTTACCGCCTACACCACTTTTCTTCCTTTTCTCTCAACTGATTTTTCTTCTATCTCTTCTGTGTTTAATTCGCTGCGCTACTGTAACCCTATTCCGGTAGAATATAATATCAATTCCACTAACCCTACTTATTAATACTAAGTCAAAATTTTAGGGTCAACTAAGCAAAACACCCTTAATTGATATTGGGTACCTACCAATAACTAAACTGACCCCGTACCATTTTTCTTGTAAAATTTTATCTATGCAAGAAAGCAAAATCGATGGATATTACAGTCTACCCCACTAAGAAAAAGGATTCCGTCCCCGGAATCAGATTTACCTCATTATTAAAAAGATGCAGATGAGAATGATGAACAACATCCTCACGTTCTCAAGAAGCCTCTCGCTTATCATGTGGATTCCATTGCACCTTGACGAATGCTTTTGCCCGAGATCGTAGTTGCCTAACTTGTCTTTATACCATACGAATACCCTTATCTTAATAGGTGGCATCCGGTTTCACAACCAACTCACTAAGGTCTGCTTGTTGAGCTCTCTCCCCATCTCTTAAGTGTCGACGTAGGATAGATACATGAAATACGTTGTGCACTCCAGACAATTGCGGTGGTATCTCCAACTGGTATGCCACATTTCCAATCTTTTTAGGTATAGGAAAAGGTCCTATAAACCTATGAGCCAATTTTCCTTTCTTCCCAAACCTCATCAATTCTTTCATGGGAGACACCTTGAGTAACACTTCATCCCCAACTTCAAGCGGTAATGGTCGTCGTTTCCTATATGCGTAACTTTTCTGCCTACTCTGGGCTTTACGAAGGCAATCCTTAACCACTAGGATTTTCTCTGTAGTTAGATGAACCAGATCGGGTCCTAAAAATCTCTTTTAACCCACTTCACCCAACACGCCGGTGAACAACAAGGTCTTCAATAAAGAGCTTCAAAAGGAGCCATACCAATGGTCGACTGATAACTATTATTGTAAGCAAATTATACCCACGGTAAATAATCATCCCAATTTTCTTGGAAATCTAGCACACACGCTCGAAGCATATCCTCCAATATTTTATTCACTCTCTTTGTCTGACCATCAGTCTGAGGATGAAATGAAGTACTCATATCCAAATTTGAACCCATAGCTTGCTGAAAGCTTCTCCAAAATTCGGAAGTGAATTGAGCACCCCTATCAGAAACAATGGAGGTTGGCACTCCATGCAAAACTACAATCTTCTCTACATAAAGCTTGCATAATCTATCCATGCCGTAAGTAGTATGCATTGGTAAGAAGTGTGCTGACTTAGTCAACCGATCTACTATTACCCAAATAGAGTCATGTCCTCTCTTTGATCTTGGTAGTCCAACTATAAAATACATGGAAATATTATCCAATTTCCATTCTGGTATTGGGAGTGGTCCTAATTCTCCAGCTGGCCTTTGGTGCTCAATCTTAACTTGCTGACAAGTTCGACATTGAGAAACGTATTATGCAATCTCTCGCTTCATACTTTTCCACCAAAACTGTCTACACAAATCCTTATACATTTTGGTAGCTCCGGGATAGATAGTGTAGCGACTACGTTGAACTCCATCTAATACCTCACGTCTCAACTGGGCGTCCACGGGTACACATAACCGACCTCTAAGTCGAAGCCCACCATCCATCCCCACATCAAAATATTCACTTAAGTCTCCAGCTCCAAGTAATTTTGTACACCATTCATCCTTGGATTGAGCCTGAATAATACGGCTAATAAGTGCCGGTTGTACCACAAGATTACCCAAAAAGGCCTGAGAAGTGGAAGAATTCTTAATGATTAATTCAAACTCAGCAACTGTCTCCAACATCTTCCACTCTTCAACCATCATGGAAGCTAACAAACCCATTGGTTTTCTTCTCAAGGCATCAACTACAACATTCGCCTTACCCGGGTGATATTGTAAGCCAAAAGTGTAATCATTGATGAGCTCGATCCATTGAAGTTGTCTCACATTTAAATCCTTCTGGGAAAACAGATACTTGAGAATCTTATGATCCGTGAAAAGCTCAAATCTCTCTCCATACAAGTAATGACGCCACAACTTCAGAGTAAAAACTACCGCCGCCAACTCCAAGTCATGGGTTGGATAATTGTTCTCATGGACACGCAATTGCCTAGACGCATAGGCAATAACCTTACCTTCCTGCATCAAAACACATCTCAATCCCAGAAGTGAGGCATCTGTGTAAACCACAAGTTCCTTTCCTTCTTCAGGTAAGGTCAAAACTGGTGCCGAAGTAAGCTTAGTCTTAAGCTCCAGAAAAGCGTCCTCACACTTAGAATCCCAAACAAACGGTAGTCCCTTCCTAGTTAGCTTAGTATGTGGTCCCATAATTCGAGAAAAATATTTAATAAAACAACGGTAATATCCAGCTAAACCAAGAAAACTTCGAATCTCCGAAACCGTTGCAGGTGGTTTCCGACTCAACACTGCCTCAATCTTGGAAGGGTCTACAGAAACTCCAGATTCATATATCACATGCCCCAAAAACTTAACCGATTGTTGCCAAAATTTATATTTCGAAAACTTTGCAAACAACTTATGCTCTCTTAAAGTTTGCAACACTAAGCTTAAGTGTTCCTCGTGTTCTTCCCAAGTCTTAGAGTACACAAGAATATCAGCAATAAAAACAATAACAAATTGATCAAGAAAATCTCTGAATACTCGATTCATCAAGTCCATAAACACTTTTGGTGCATTCATAAGCCCAAAAGGCATCACCACAAACTCATAAGAACCATAAGAGTCAGAAATGCAGTCTTGGAAATATCTTGCTCTCTAACAAGAAGCGGATGATAGCCTGATCGCAAGTCGATCTTCGAAAACCATATAACTCTTTTTAACTAGTCAAACAGATCATTAATCCTAGGTAAAGGATACTTGTTTCTTATCGTGACCTTGTTTAGTTCACGGTAATCAACAAACAATCGTAAAGAACCATCTTTATTTTTCACAAATAAAACAGAAGTACCCGATGGTGAAGAACTACGTCGATGTTGATGGTGGATTTTCAAATAAGGCTAAAATTGTAAAGGCCAAAATTATGCGCTAACATCTTGCAAAATATAAAGCCATTAATAAGTGATGAATACTTCTTCACTTTACTAATTCACCTAGAATGGAGCATGTGGCAACAATCCCAACATTCTGTGAATTAAATACACGAAATTCATCCAGGTTGGAGCATGTGGCAACAATCCCATATACCCTGTGAATTACTGACATTATTAATTAATGCATGACCAGCCTTGTATTTCTTGTACTCATTATCGGTGCGGCATGACGACTGAGTGTTGTTCTCAGCAGAGCAACACGAACCTCCAAGTACTAATAATGAAGCATGTACGAAATACCCGTACAGGCTGCAACTCTCGGTGTGTTATACTAGCCCGATTGAGCATGCAACTCTCGGTGTGTTATACTAGCCCGATTGAGCATACATCTCTCGGTGTGTTATACTAGCCCGATTGAGCATATTTGAATCTGGATTGTCCATATCAGTCTCAGAAACGATCACGACCATCCAACTTCACCAGCATGATTGTATGGCTTAGATTGAATCCATGACCCCATGCAGGTATTGGAATATTCACTACCGACCCAACGCGGGCCCCGCATGGTCGGCCTCCCAAAAAGAGTGGCATAGCTTGCCAAACTGTCCAAGCCAAAGCAGTGCAGACGAAAAACCCTAAATTAGGGTTTGCGGCACATTACATGTGTCGCAAAACAGTCTCAACCATCCATCTTCGCAGGCATAGATGGAGGGTGTAGATGTAGATTCAAAGGGCCCAGAGCATGTCAACACAAACATCGTGGGCCCGCCTACATACATGACCGATCGGTCAGGACTAACCATGGCTGGTCGTTCCAGATCGTTCGCCCAAAGTGGGCATGCCGCACGGCCGGCAAAACCCTAATTAGGGTTTGCATTGATCGCAAACGTCCGTTTTCTCCTGATCGAATTGAGGGTCCAGGATTAGACTAAGCAGGTCCGGTGCATATCAACATGACCACCGTGGCCCATCTATCTCCACACCCGATCGGCCAAGGCATATCATGCCTGGTTGCCACGATTCGCACGCCCAAACTAGGCGTGGTCACACCTCCCAATTGCAAACTAATCTCGACCACTCAACTTTGGGACAAATTGAGTGGCTTAGATCACGTTTCTATGGGATATTAAGGTATGGACGTGTACACCAGCTCGCCGTCTGTATACCAGACTAATCGGCCAAGACCGACCAAGCTTGGTCGTCTTGAAACGCGCGCCCGAAGTTGGCATGACGCGCGGCTTTTGCGGCACCAGAGTTCTGTTGCAAATTGATCTCGACCACTCAACTTCGCCGGACAAATTGAGTGGCCCATATCACACTTTCACGAGACAATGAGGTATGGGCGCCTACACCGTCATGCCATCTACACACATGCACGATCGGCCCTGCCAAAATCGTATCCCAAGCTTGGATTCGACCAAGCTGAAGAGTGATGCTTGCGCACCTCTTCAAAAACCCTAATTTCACTAACGGTCGCAGATGAGTGTCTCAAAGATCATCTCGTCCGTCCAACTTCACCGGCTTGGTTATACAGCCCTGGTCAGGAGTTAATTGGTCAGTGAGGCGTCATGGTGATCACCACCCGTCACTTTACCACACCATGTGGTCGGCCAAGGGAGGACTTGCTTGCGAAACCTCCAAACCATCACATGAAGTAGGCTGGACATGAGGCTATTTTGAGACGCTCAAACAGCGATGCTTCATACATGCTGAATATACTCGATGTAGTACCTGCATAGAATACACACGATACTTCACAAGTATCGACTTCCTAAATAACTTAGTTATTTAATCTAGCATTACATGCTACTTTATGTGGGTCCCACGATCCACACACTCGAGACATCAATCATGTCACAAACTGGGGGATACATACCGGGGTATTGGTCTGGCGGTTTATAGCGTGCAGCGCACAATGCGCCATCACAAGAACGTATCAGGAAGTCATGGACGGTTAGTGATGATGGGAGAAGTGGGCAAGACTGGTCATGTGACACCAACACACAACTCCACTACTCCATCACTCCACTTTCTCCACTTCCCACGAGATACGAGGGTTAGGCTTAAAGACTTGTATAAATAGGTTTTCCTCCCTATTTTCCAAAAGGAGGAACAAGGCAAGTCAAGACAACAGAGGCAAGTGTTGATACAATCGTATTCAAACACCGGAACTGATAGCTTACATCCTGCAAGCCAGTTCAGCTTTCTGATACAAGTCATACATAGCCAACACCTTCACAATCTCAACACCTTCTTCGCTTCCCTCCCTAAGATCAACCCCATCTCCTTCACTTTGTGACCGAAACAAGTCTGGAACGACCATTTCTTGGTTTAGGCCGGATTTGCAAAGATTGATTTCTCGAATCTACAAGCACTCCCGTGCAGTGCATTTGTTTAAGGTTTAAACTCATTTCTCATCCACACACCACAAATTACCAAAACCGGCAGAAATAGTTTTCACCCATAAACAGTCGAATAAATCCTTGACTTTAAAGCTGGTCAATATGAGACTTCAACTCCTGCATTTCCTTTGGAGCCATTCTGTAAGGAGCACGTGCAATTGGTGTCGTACCTAGTTGAAGTTCGATACAAAACTCTACTTCCCTACTTGGAGGTAATCCAGGAACCTCTTGGAACAAATCCGCAAAATCATATCTGCAAAGATTCACTATCTACGTGAATTCATCCTAAATTAATAAAAATATAACTACACATGGGTTTCCCAATTCCCATAGAAATTATACACAGTAAGAGGAACTGAAAGGAGAGGGTACCAAGTACACCACCAATTTGTGCATACAGGTTACTGAACGAAAAAATTGGTGGTGTACTTGGTAACCTCTCATTTTCAATTGTATCGTAACATGCAAACACCTTTAGACCTAATAAGTCTGTGTTATAGGAAACCGTGCAATCTCGATTAACATACCGCCATCCTTCCATGACACTGATTACTTATGGTGGAAAATATCTATGTGTTCCTTCTTACAAGCTCGTGATTTCAAAATTGGGTTCTTGTTGTGAATGGATATAATGTTCCAATGTCTGGAGAATGGGCAAATGTTGTTTTAAAAGATATAGCTACATATAGAAATGATGAAATCAATAATGCTAAACACAACTCTGATGGTATGAGCGTTATTATCCATGCCGTGAGCCAAGATCTTCAACATCATGTGTCTACATGCACTGGGTCGAAGGATGCTTGGATATCTTAGAAATCATATTTGAAGGGAATACCGCATAAAAAGAAGCAAAGCTTTAAAAGCTAACTTCTGACGGGAAAACCTTCAGATGGCTGACGAAGATTCGATTGAGAAATTTAATCACAAGTTGTCTGAAATCGTGAATGCTTGCTACACACTAGGGAGGACTATTCCTGAAAATGATATTATGATGAAAATTATGAGATCTTTATAAGCTCGATATGAGTCTAAGAAACATGCCATCACAGAAAGAAGTGATCTTTCTACATTTTCCAAAAGCAGACTCGTTGGAAAGTTAAAGCTCTTTGATCATGAACAACTCACAGCTAAGGAGAAGGCTTCTGCTTTTGAAGCTGTGACCAAATCAATATTTCTTCCTCCAAAGGTTAGCTTGTCTTGGGCCGATAAATGATGTGTTTATCACAACGAATTAGACACTACCACGTCTATGATCACATAACATGTCAGAAATCTTCTCAAGAGACGAAGTGAAAGATGATTTGAAAAACGGGTATAATGTCGTGGGTTTGGACATGTACAAAAGGAATTCCCGAGTATGGAATACTATCAGTGAAGAAATTCATCATGAAAACCTTCGTCTGAAGAAAACCTTGAAAAAATTTGAAACATTTCTTCATGTGAAAAATCTAGAGTTTGAGAAACTCAGTGAGAATTTCAAAATTGCTTCAACCTAAGTAAAGACTTTTCATACCAATCTTCCTCTAACAGATAAGCGTGATTCATTTCCCTTGGATTTTTTAGATCAAGGCTTGGAAATCTATTTGCAACAGATAAAACTAGCAAACCTCACGAATCTGGAATACTTACACTTAGTTAGCTAAGAAGCCGGGATTACTAACCACCTCTCAAGAAAAATATGAATCGATCAATGAAGAATTTAGATATCTGTCTTGAGGAATCACAAATTCAGAGACAAAGAGAATTTAGATATCTATCTCGTTCCTGATTGGAGATTCATGAAAACGTCGAAAATCAATAAGAACAAGATCAGGATACACGAACCATTAGGTAAAAGATAGTCGGACCTGGCTTCACGAATCTCTAAGTGAAGTTTTTAAGTTATAAACCTAATTATGTTTCTAAGAGGAAACGTATGTTAATAGAGGACGACTATAGCAAGCAACTAGGACACATAAGTGTCTGTGATTAAAGTTCCAAGTTGTTTAAGGCTTAGTTTGGTATTGCTGCAGCTTTTGTAAAAGCACTTTTCTATTGTGCGTTGTCGTGCTGTGCTGTGAGAAAAAAATAGTTAAACGTTTAATTAAAGTTGAAGCTGATTAAAAAAGCAATCGAAGTGTGTTTGGTAAAATTTCAGATTCAACCATTGTTGTTGTAGCAAATGACAAAAACAGACATATCTCTGATGGTAATTTTTTGGGTTTAAAATAATTAATTATTTTACTATATAATATTAGTGTTCATACTAATTACCACTATTATTATGATTGTTAAAAAAAAAATATTTTACTTAACCACTTATTATATATATAGATTCAAACAAAAAAAACTAAAATTAAGTAATTATTTAATACTTATTTTTATTTTTACTGTTGACAAATTAAATGAAATGGTATATAAAATAGTTTGAAAATAAAAAAATATAATAATATTTAAAGAATGCAATATAAAAAATAGTATAAAATTGATTGTACATAAATTTAAGGGTAACTTTTGTCATTTATAAAATAAAGTAGGGATAAAAAAGATAAATCAATCATTAAATTTAGGTGGGATCAAAACTTATGCTTTTGTAGCTTTTAAAAGCTCCTCCTCCCCAACTTTTAAAAATTGAGGAATTTGGGAAGTGCTTTCGATAAAAAGCACTTTAATTTTTTTTTGCCAAACACCAATTTCAAAAATTATTGACATATATAGGTTTTGAAAGTGCTTTTGACAAAAAAAAAAAGTTTTACCAAACTCAGCCTAAGTCTCTCTATTTATAGATTTTCAAGGCTCTAGGTAGCTTTAATTTAATCTAAGATAACTTAAAACCCAAGCAAACACTTTCTCAGTTTAGATGAAATTCTTGTTAGGAGTTCATGTAAGCATGTGAGAAGTTAGACTTTAATAGAATATACACTACGGTCCAGAGTTATGAAACCGTTCACAATGATGGTTCATAGTGGCGCAGTGGCCTTTGAACCTATAAGCACAAAGTAGTGTCTAATAGCCTCAAGACTTAACCAATGATCCACAAACACATAGTGATTTAGTGAATAAAGTCTTTCTTAGAAGTGTCTATGAGGATCGTGGAAAATTCGAACATAAACGTGTAGTATAGTTCGTTAACTTCTGCTATAATGGAACTAGACATGTTTGCAAACCTCTGACATTTCATGAATTCAGGCCTACAAGGGTTTGCAAACCTTGGAAGTTTGTGAAAGTCATTCCACAAGGGTTTGCAAACCGGGTTTATAACTTTGGCAGTTCGCAAAATTCAGATGACATGGGTTTGCAAACCAAGTCTACCAACCTACCTAAATTCCCAAACTCATATGTACATAGTTTGCAAACCGGATTTGCTAAACTATAGAGTTTGCAGAATTCTGACTGACTTTTATAAAACATATAAGTATATTTACCTATCACAAGCAGTTCTTTTTCTTACATAATTGATTTGAAACATTCTCAAATAGCCATATTGCCATATGTACTTTTGCTCGGGCAATTTCCAAATGATCAACTTGAAACAAAAATAGTTCTTGAACAATAAATTGTTTTTAACTAAGATTGTTAAGGATCTAGAACATCCATTGCTTCATTCATATTTCGAGAGTTAACCAAGACAAGCTTGAGTTTGCAATTTCTTGTTTGTAATTGTTGAGGGGTGATTCTAGATTTAGGTTCTACCCGTCCTAGCTACACCAAATGACCTCACTATACCAAGAGTAGTAAGAGAGAGAGAGTTGAGTCCTTTCTTACATAGGCTTTCCCAAAAGCCCTTCTTTTTATTACATCATGACACATGTCCTAACCTTTCTTAATTACTCCTAATGCCATTCCTTAATGTAACCTCTTCCTTATTCATTAATCCCTCCTTTGTCCTTTTTACTTTATGGGTATTTCTTCCTCGGGCTTGGGCCTAGTCCCCAAGTCCCATACCTTGCATCAAGCTCGTCTCTTCCTCTAGGGACACCCCTGGCCCGTTAAGGGGTTTCATTTTTAATGTATCAACATTAGTCTCCTGACTGTTGGGTCAATTGTTAAATGACCCAATAGTCATAAAAATCTTCTTGAGCGCTCCCCTTTGTAAACAATTGAGATGAGGATCCTTTCCTCTTTATTGATTCCATGATCATGGGCGACGCTTAACCTCCCATCGTGCGAATTTCATGAATCCGTAGGAACCGTGAATTTTAGCAGGTACTCGGATTGTCATTCCCTATGCATAATTGTTACGTTCGAGTGGGGCCCAGGATAAGGGGGAGCTCCATGATGGTAAGCGTTTTTTCCTCGAAGTTTTCTATATATATAGGGTTGTTAGTTTATTTCCCTTTATCTTTCCCTTCTACAATTCTTCAGAACACATCCATAAACTCGCCATGTCTAGCAGTTCTACTAGTAGTTCATCTGAGGAATCTAATGAATCCGTAGGAACCGTGAATGGAGGTTCTGAGGAGACCGAGTACTCGGATCAGGATGAAATCCTTCTACCTCCTCCAGCGGATGGTCAATTGTATACCCTCGCGGAGTTCACGAGCGAGCCCAATCTGAAGCGCGCGCTAAGGATAAGGGAGCTCCATTGCAAAAGGATGATACAAGAGTTACAAATTGTTAAGGGAAATTCAAGGGTTTATCATCAATAGTTGAAACCGAAGATTTAAGACTAAGAAGATCAAGACGAGGAGCGGAAGACGCGTTTCTATTGGATGCCGTGAGAGTGGTGTTATCATAATTGGCGATCGGATGTGAAGGTGAGTAAGTAATCTCATCCTCGATATTAATGGTTGATTTCCTTTCTTAGAGATCGTCGGGAAAATGGTTTTCAAAATATTAAAAGATGTGGGTTTTTCAAAATTTCGGAAGTTATCCTTCCCACCATTCAACGTGTCGCAGAATTCTCTCTTCCCTTTGTAAACAATTGAGATGAGGATCCTTTCTTTAGTATTTCTAACTCTTTATTGATTCCATGATCATAGTTTGGCGAGGACTAGCAAAGTCTAAGTGTGGGGGAATTTGATAGGTGTAGAATACACCTAATTTACTATCTAGTAACCTCCCTTTGGAGTCGCACGGAGGAAAAGAAGAAGGAATCGCAAAAGGTCATTTGCGAAGACTATTTTGTTGAGGTTAAGGGGCGCAATTTGGAGGAGTTAAAGCCAGGCCAGCGAGAGGTTAAGGGGTTTATGGCCCTTATCATTTAGAGGGGTGGTTGTCATTCACATTTCTTTATTACTTCACCACGAGAAAGAAAGAAGTAGATCAGCCGAGAGAGATAATCAAGCTTGAGACGTTCGAATCGATGAATAAATGGGTAGAGTTTAATGGGTTCCTGATGCTAAAGATTGAGTTTGAATGGGAAGCAAAGTTTTTGATTGAAAGGGGAAACAAAAGCGAGAATATGTTGGGTCTTGAATCGAGATAGGGTTGTTAGTTTATTTCCCTTTATCTTTCCCTTTGATTGATACAATTCTTGAACCGGGTGTTGAACACATCCATAAACTCGCGATGTTGATATGAAAATGGCTGAATACAAATGTCTCGAGACAAGCGATGATGGTTCTACTAGTAGTTCATCCGAGGAATCTAATGAATCGAGCAACTTAGTCGAACGAGGAACCGTGAATGGAGGTTACGAGGAGACCGAGTACTGGATCAGGATGAAATCAGAATTTTCTATGGACTCTCTCATGGGTGTGAAGACTACCTCCTCCAAGGATTCTAATCCTTAGAAGATTTGGAGGATGAAGTACACACAATTGTATAGCCCTCGCGGAGTTCACGAGATCTTAAAGACATTCATGATTGATTGATAGATTGTTTAGCTAAATTGATTTGTTAATTTGATCTAAAGCTAGTGAAAGTTAGGAGATAAGTAATCGTTTCTTGACTCTTTACATAAGTAGCAAACACGAGACCTTGCGGAGGGCGTGGAGCAATTGTGTGTAGAAACAACTAGAAAGTAAGGATAATGGGAGCTCAAGGTGGTTCTTTTGAATAGAATACATGATGATTTGTAAGCGCGTTTTTCCTCTTGACGATATCTTAGTTCCCCGCCTTTTAAATCCTCCTATATTGCCTTATCCTTCTGCCCCCGGATGGCTCATGCAACCCGAGTCGGAGACTATGGATGATTTTGCGTTTAAAACGGTACCGCAGATGGTTATCCATCGTGGCGACTATGATCTTACCCTCATTGATATTCATTCCAAGTCAAAGACTCATCCAGTCTGGCCGCATTGGGCATCCCACATATGTTCAAATCCCAGTCGCGCGGCTGCTCTGCGTAAAATGGGTATTGACGAAGCTATAAACTAATCTCTTAAGCGGGAGGTGAATAGACGTATACGCGACATAACACGAGTTTTTTTGTCGCTGGGCTCCTCTTATTCACACTCTTTTTACGGCGTGGGGAGAAGCAACCATCGTTCTAGAGGATGTATTTGCCCTTACAGGGTTACCTCTCCATGGTAGTCATTCATATAATGAGGCGGATGTCTATGGAGCGTTGACGGACGAGGACAAGACACTGTGCACTTATCTGTTAAAATGTAAAGATGATTCCCGTCGTGAATTGGTGCGGAAAGACCCGGTACCGTTGGAGCAAGGCGAGGGTAATAAGGTTACTGGCTCGGGCAAGAAAGGGGCATCCTCGTCTGTTAAGAAGGGGAAGACTGCGTGGGTTGAAGAGAAGAAGGCTCCTTCAACGCGCCCACCAGGCGAGCGACTACTGTCTAGCTCCATCCGCGCATATGAGGCGATTCATGGCTCATCAACTCCCCCAACAGAAGCTGGTCCTGAGTGGGTTACCACAGTTCATCTTCGTGCCTCTTTTCATCTTTGGCTCAAGTATTGGGCTCCGCGGATAGTCGATGGAAAAGTTCTACCCCCCAAGCGAAAAGAGAAGAATTCCCGCGCGGAGTTGGCTGCTTTTATTTTATTTTGGCTCTGTCATGACGTGTTTGAATACAGTCCCCAGGACACCATTAAGGGTGAACTCGTGTCGATGGCGGTATTGCTGTCTCGCGGCGTCTCTTTTCCGCTTGCTCCAATGTTTCTAGGTGGTTTGTATCGCCATCTTGATTTGTTCTGTCATGACCTTCAGACAGTGGGTTCGTCTCACAAGATTGAGACCTATATCCCGGCTTCCTTTATGCAAGCGTGGTATTGGGAGCATGTTCCTCCATGCGCACCCGATCTTAATGAACTAGCGATCTACCGTGAGGAAGACGTTAGGCAAGACGATGGTTCGATTAAGAGAGTTACCGTTGTTTATGGCTATCCGCGGATGGCTCTTTGGAATCTTAAGGGGAAAATACCCAAGGGTGATGTTAGCAAGCATTTGGACGTGGCTAAAGACTTTGCGCCATTTCCTTACCAAGACGGTCGATCAGGTCCAGCACATTATGACTTCATTGCGCCCTTTGACACGGAGTTAGACTCGACAAATCTTTTGATAGAGGCAGACTTTGATTCAGCAATGGCCGTGTTTCCTGGTTATCTCCCTTGTTTCTATGCTGGCAAGTTCATCGCCATGTCTTACAACCCTGATCGTGCGGCTCGGCAAGTTGGGTTTGATCAAGGGCCACCCCCCCCCACCCCCCCCGTAGGTTTCCTCCTTTGGAAAGCTCTGACATTGGGGATGTCATCGCCAGTTTTGACCGTTTTGTCTTTAAGGGAGCGACGCGTTTATCTGATCGAGGGATCAATTTTTCATTCAGGCAGCATATCTCTGCGCATCCTTTAGCGGTTACTGAAGGAGCACACGAGTACCATGATTTCTTACGGCGACTGATAATATTTTTCAATGATGTTGTAGTAAAAAGGTTGTCGTTCACTCGGACTTTGTTGGATTGATTTTAAGTTTTAATAAAAGAAAATACTAAAAATAAAGAAAATATGTATACAAAATATTGTCACAGGATGAAGAGAGTTACTGGGACTAGGATTTCGTCGAATTCATAACATAGGGTTCAATTTATTTATTCTCAACAATTAAAGCTCAATAAATAAAATTAACATGGACTCTGATTTTGCCAAGGTATATTCTCAAAAGATTGGTTGTAAATCCTAAGCATGATGTATCAAAACATTTAAGCTAAGCATACCTCATCAAATTAAATGACAACCAATTAATTCAAATCATATTTCAATTAAAATTAATGCAAAAGTCTTAAAAGAATTAAATAATTTTACCCATGTATGAAATTCGTCTTCCTCCATCGTCCCAGTGTTGGGGTTCAGCTAATCATCTCAAAACACACTCATAAGATAGAAACATGGCTCAAAGGGTGTTTTTATTGAAGGAGAATAATAATAAACAATTTTGCAACTCTTTCTGGGTGTTACAGAGTCCACCGTTACAATGAAATTGAAATAATGTTGCTGAAACTGCTGTTACAGAAAAACTATATATGGAAACCGTCGTAGAAAAACTGTTGCTAAGCTGAGAACATGCGACAGTCCTTAACGGCAGACCAGTAGTGTAGTATGTGTTCTTCGTCTTCTTCTTCCTGCAGATGCAGAAATTCTTCTCTGCAGCTTCTTTTCTCGCTCTCTTCTACCCCCTAACTCTCCATCGCTTTCATTGATACCCCAATAGTCTCAACAGGGCTAAGAAAATCCTCGCCATCACTCCAAATAATCTTCATAACTCGGCAGTAAATAAAGATGTTCTAAGAGTATTTTCTTTCCCTAATTTATCTCCTGACGCGTTGATTTTCTTCCAGCACACTCTAAATAGGTCCATACACGTTCCATAATCAGTTAACAAGCTTCATACTCATGCGAACTTTCCAAAACAACATCACAGAGCATCCCGAGTATCCTTCCGCCTCTGTTTTGCCTCACTCGAAAATACAGTCAATTATAATCAAAGAAAACAACCATACAACGCATGTTATCCTCAATCAATCCATCCCAATCAATCTCGCCCATTGAGTCTTCTTAAACTGCCTCCAAAAATCAAACCCTAATTATGCCGTCGACTGTGACTATTTTCCCGCCAATTTGGAGTTTCAAACGAAGAAGGAAGGGTTTCCCCCTATCCGTCTGTGGAGTGTAAATATCAGGTGTCCAATTGAGGCGCCCCTTATCCAAAGCAGGGGTCCGTTTATCAAATGTCCTCCGGGATGCCTTTAACAACTTTTCGAGCCGAATTTTCCAAAAAATATTTATTGCCCAAAAATACCTACAAACACATAAAATACCATAATAAGTACAAAAATCGAGTACCAACAATACAAGAAATTAAGGACAACGTAGACACAAAAATGTGTCTATCAAATACCCCCAAACTTATTATTTGCTAGTCCTAGAGCAAATCTAATCTAGAAAATAAAATGACTACACTTAGCATGCAGCAAGCCGTTAAACCGCTAGGTGGCCCTAGTGGCGGAGTGTAGTCTCCGGAGGGTTTACCAGAGGTGTACCCACAAAACCTTTACTCCAGACCCTAGCTATCTACGCAGAACCTTAGAAGGCACTAAAGAATCTCCTTGGTTGGCATACAATCATTGATTACAAGAGGAAGTACCCTGATGCGAAATTCCAATTGATGTACACGAGTTTGCACTCAAGCATACTAAAATTCATATATAAGTGACAGAGCTGATAGTTTCTGGACATCATAACCGGAGTCAACCAATCACATGGAAAGTTTAAGAAGATGGATGTAGATAAAAACGTAGATGGTTTTGATGTTGACTAAGGTGAACGGCGTTTCCTATATCTGTCTGAAGGCCACTACTAGGATGAACCTATCCTAATGGATCGAGATACTCGGTCCGACTAATATCAACACATTTGAGATACAAGGGAACCAAATGGTAATAATCCTAACTCTAGGTCAACACAACTGGCATATACAAGGGCACCAATGGTCGACTTTATTGAATTTATTCCGGTTGGTCTGATGGTCTGGACTCATTTTTTTTTTTTTTTTTGGTATCTCAATCACTCTATTTCACCCTAGCAATGGTAACAACTTGAATCGTGTGCCCCACCAAATCACTTATAAGAAAAGAAAAATAAAAACAGAGGTGAAAAGGATTCAACGAGATATGGCGAAACTATCATGTTTTTTTTTTCTAACACCTGAGCTCTGTGCTTTTATGAATAGACTCTATAGATGTTTCCATCTAATCAGATTGGTTCCTCAACTCCTACAACCAAGATGTTTCCATCCACTTAGATTGGTTAGTGCCAACCTTAATAGGCATAAATTTCTAGGCTATGGAGTTTATTTATTTATACTGCAACTAAAAAGTTTCTCCCATACCCTCAAACTTAAATCTAACATTGTCCTCAATGTTCTAAAGATGTAATTAAAAGCATGAACAATGAGAAACTGTTACCACTTGAAGAAAGACTAAGGAAAGATATTACCGTGTTGCATGAGCATGGGTTACCTCCACAAAAGTGCTAAGTTTAAAGTCTTCAGCCAGACATTGGAAATGATTAGTCACCTCGTAAAATCATATAGCAGCAACTGGAATAATTGCGGGTCATCTGAATCAAAAAGTGTTACCCAAAAGAAGAGAAAATCGCAACAGACCATGAAGATACCGAACATACCCTTATTTAACTTTAAGACAACAATATCTAGTTGTGGTTCAGGTTCAGGCTCTATAAAAGGGTCTTGATAAAAGGTTTTCCTGGACTGGATTTCCTCAAAGGTAAGATCCCGAAGATCAAGTTGCAGAGTTTGAAAATACTCAACTAAGAACTTAGAGGCACATAACAATAACCTGAATGATTGGGGATCATCTAAGTCAATCATATTTGACTTACACAGCGACCACAATGAAAGTGGTGGTCTTCCTTAAACAAATGTGTCGACCCTAATCTCCTAAAATAATTAGGTTTAGTCTCAAAACTTAATAATTGACATATCTGAAACTTATACATTCCCACAATTGGTTGAAAAATATTTGGTGGGAAAACAAAGTCAATTTGGGTATTATCGCCTGGGTAAACCACATCAACCAGAGGATGGGTTTCTAACAAATGAACTTCTTTATGGACATTATTAGGTTCGGGAAAGCTAGTATGAAGGTAATCTGGCACAATGGTTGAGGCACATATATCAAGTCCCAAGTGAGGGACCTTTCTAAGAGTTAAAGCACATGGAGAATGATAATCACCCCCAAACTTAGAGTTTTTAGTGTCTCTAGAAAGACTCGTCACAACTTCCCTAGTTTCAAGGTCATCAGATTCCTGAAAATGGTCAATTGATTCTTCTAAGTCAGGATCATCCTCACTCATCTCTACGAGTTCATTTTCTTTGTCTAAGACTATCGTTTCTAAATCGCTAGACTCAAAATAAACCCGTTCCTCTAAACCATCACTGGCTTCGTAAAAAGGAATACTACATCGTCTAAAACGAGGGTATTTCTAGTCAAATCCTCGTCATTTTGAATAGGTGAATAATTATTAAAATCATTTGGATTTAAACCAGAAATAGTACTATCATTATAACGCTCAATTGGAGTAACAAATTCCTGATCACTACGCCTAAAAACTTCAGATTCTTCATCAACACTATCATTATCATCATTAGTACTATCCTCATCATCATAGTAATATGAAGATGGTCGAACCTTATATAAAGTATTGCTTCCAATTATAAACTCATCATCTTGATTATGTAAATAGAAATTTTCCTCATTTTCAAGGGTGATTTTTGAAGCAACGTATTGGCAATTCAAAGTAATTCGAGCAATTCTTTCTTCCGTCTCTAACTTTAACCTACGTGTTGACTCAGTAAACTCATGTGTTGACTCAGTTAACTTACATGTTGACTCATCTAACTTCCTGAGGTTATCTTCTAAAGAAGTTTCACTCACCGTTAGATTGTAGAAGAAGAAGTGGGAGAGCTGGAGAAAGGAGGAATTCTTTCGTCCATAACTAAGTCATCTGTGTCCGCTAACTTATGTGTCGACTCAAGTAACTTACGCGTTGACTCAAGTATATTACGTGCCTTATCTAGAGAAGAGGAATTATAGGAATTTTGTTCGTATGACTGATAGACACATTTTTGTGTCTAAGTTGTCCTCAATTTTCTGTTTTGTTGGTACTCGAATTTGTGCTTATTATGGTGTTTTGTATATTACAAGGAAGAACTACCAAAAAAGATTGAAGAGGAGAAAAATCCAAGAAATATACTATAACAAGGATACGAGAATGTCATGGATATGGCAGAAAAAATCGAAAAAAGTTATTTCTTTGGCGACCGAAATTTTCTTCTTCGCCAGCCTTATCTAAACATCTAGGCAGATTCTCCAGGAAAGGAGCCAGGGATATGAATGCAGAGGGATATTGCGGTCCTTACAAACATAAAAGATCATTGTTAAGAATTCTCACTGTCGTTAAAAATTGTTTCTTCAACTTGGAATATTTATTCTCATGAAGGAAGAGATTCTTTGTTTCGAGTTCTTGATTCTCATTTGGAAAATTTGAGTTGTTCTTTCCGGAATTCCTCCCAATTCTAGCACAAGCCTCTTCCGATTCTGCAAATAAGTCACAACAAGTTAATAATTTACAAGCAATATCGAGAAATAAGAAGTGGTAAGGTGTAATAAATAACCTTCTCTATCGAGATATCATATCTTTAATCAAGGAAGTATGCTCTCGTGATTTAACATCAACACCTAGGTTATTCTGGCATTATCTAAAAACGTAATTCATCGTCACTATTTATAACAAGGAGGGAACGTATTTGATCTTCTCGCTCACTAAGCAAGGAAGCGAAGCAATTCATCCCGTTCAATTTGTAGCTCAAGAAGAGATTTTTGAAATGTTCTAATGCTTGAGCACCGTTGTTAGCAATGCCGGTCTTTGTCATCTATATGATCACTAATTTTCTTCCTCAAAATTTTGATTTCTTTACGAGACTCAAGAAACATTTGTTTAAATTGGTTGGCCGCACTTAAACCAGATCTATGTTCAATCTCTAAAAGGCGATATTTGGTCGGGAAGTTCATCTAATGAAAGAGAGTTAATTTTGTTCGAAGAACTACTTAAAGAAGTGTTGAGATGAGCGAGAAGAAAGGTTATTATCCATAGGTTCAGAAATGTACTTAGCTTCATCGGAGAGATTATATCCGAAAATAATAAGTTAGGTGGCAATACACGACCAATAAAATAAAAAATAATAAAAAAAGGCAAATATTATACCATAAAGTTCTTTGATTAGCATTTTGAAGGGTGGATACCTCTCTTTTTGAGACAAGCTCGGTATTTAACTTTTGAATTTGTAGTCCCAAGCGAGAATCTGTGAGCGAGACTATAATCTTTTGATCATCACATTGATGATCGGAGAAAAGATTTACAGAGAGAATAACGGGAATACATGCAATTTCGATTAACTCAAAGAAGTTTTGTATGCACTCGAGGGCAGCCAACTTCCCGAGGTTATCTTAAAGAACGAAAAGGAGAGAAAAAAACTATATATAGGGAAAAAGAAGAAGTTTCACGGTTGGAAGAGACAGCGGCTTTAATGGTTAAAAGTCGTGGTGCGGGCCCACAAAGCAGGATAAAGAGTTCTGACGAACAAAAAGCACGCTCTCATGATATTCTTCCCTTAGCAAGAAGAGTATAGATGAGACGCAGCTTCGGAACAGTCACGTACCGTGTCCGGAAGACCAAAGATTATTACAACAAACTTAAAAATGCTCTTGCAATATTCAAGGAAAAAGAGGCTAGGACCATAATAGTAGGACTTACGCGACTCAAGCGAAATATAAAGAAGACGTGAGTCGGCGAGGGTTAAGAAGTGTCGAGATTGAATAGTTGTACGACACTTCGCGAGACATTCGAAAATAAAGGATAGCCTAGCTGTCATCCATTATGTATACCCTATATAAAGGGTCGAAGAGGAATTGTTAGGCAAGTATAGGAAAGTTTAAAGAGTGTTTTACTTGCTAAGTGTAATTCTACTTTTCCGTGTAGAACTCATGAAATTAATCAATAAACATTCTCAATTATGCAACTTTAAGAACTAATTAACACATTGAGGGGGGTGTTTGGGTGTCAAGTGTTAAGTTGTCGAGGTTATCTTCTAAAGAAGTTTCACTCATTCTTTTTCATAACTAAGTCATTTCCGCTAACTTATGGTAACTTACGCGTTGACTCAAGTATATTGTTATTTTGTTGATAGACACATTTTTGTGTCTAAGTTGTTTTTTTGGTACTCGAATTTGTGTATGGTGTTTTGTCCATTTGTAGGTATTTTTGGGAAATAAACATTTTTGGAAAAATCGGCTCGAAAAATTATGCGGAGCACCCCCGTAGGACATGTGCTATGCGGACTCTCATTTCGGTTAAGGGGCACCTCAATTATTAAGGGGCACCTCTGTCGGGCACTTGCTATTCGCACTTTTGATTTTGTTAGGGGACACCATCTTCATCGTTTGAATATTGGTTTTGGCGGGAAAAAGTTAACAGGTTATGGCAGATTCTTGGTTCGAGCTTTGGGGATGTTTTAGAGCGACTCAATGGCTGAAACTTCTTGGGATGGTTTGATTTGGCTTAATAGACGTGGTGTATGCATTTGGTTCGACTGAATTTGGCTATATAATCCAAACGAAGAGAACAGAGGTGCGTGTGCAAGGGAGGAGTTATTCACGGGATTACAGTGTGGATACGTGTGTTTGGAGAGTTGTTGGACGCTGCAGAAGCATGAAGAAGTAAAAAAAAGAAGATTCAGGACTATCAAACACTCGGGAAGTTAATTCAGGGAAGAAATCTCGTGGCTGGCAAGAAAAATATTTTTCCGAGTAAATGAAGATTTTCCGAAGTAATGAGCGAAGATTCTTGTCCCTGTTGAGTACATAAAGGTTGTTTGGGTGTCATAGAACGGGACGGAGAGATTGGGAGAGTTGCATAGCTTCAGAAAGTCGAGAAAATCAAGTGGTAGGAAACCACCATTTCTGCTGCTGCTGAAGAACACGAAGAACATCAACGCACAAGGGACCGTCATTTTCTCTACAGTGACAACGACACATCTGAGGGTCGTAGTTTAGGAGACAGTCTTAAAACTACAAAGAATGTGACAACACTTTACATGTATCGTTCTCTGTAACAGTCCGTTTGTAACAATTAAAACTGTTACAAATCAGGGTTTTCATCTTTTCTCCCTTGTTCATCATTTGTAAACCATTTTTTAGCATTAATAATGATTTTTGAGCAAGTTTACACCATGATGAGCTAGAACCCATCACTGGGACGACGGAGGAAGCTGTTTTGCACCCATGTGGTAATTCTATTTAATTCCTTTATGACTATTTGCACTATTATAAGTGATTCATGATTTTTATTGATTATTTGTGAATTCGTTAGATGTCGCATGCTTAGTCTTAGGTACTTTAGATGCGTCATGCTTGTGAATTACATATAATTCTTTATAAAATCTACCTTGGCAAAGAATTAGAGTCGATGTTTGTTACTTTATGAGCCTTAATTGTCCGGAATTAATAGATGAACCGCATGAATGTGAGAATTGGTGGAATCCCGAGTCCCAGTAACTCTCTTCGTCTTGTGACATAAATTGTATATTTTCTCTATTTTTATTATTTTTCTTTATTAAATCCTAAAATCAATTTCATCAAGTCCGAGTGAACGATAACTCTTCTTACTACAACATCATTGACAATACCCATCAATTTTTGGCGCCGCCGACGCGGACTTGTGTATAGATTTGTTTTTAGGTTTTATTTTTATCATCTTTTCTCTTTTACGCCTTTGGTATTTTTTTGATTCTTTTCAGATTTGGAGCGAAGCTACAAGGAAATAAAAAGTTCTATAAAAGGAAAGCATCGCCAAAGAAGGAAAGAAAATAGGAGTCCAAGGAGTGAAGAAGATTTTATACATATTTATTTTATTTAGACTTTATTTCTTTTTATTTTTAGAAACTGTAAATAGGGTTTCATTGTTGTAATTTTTATTTTTATTTTTGGACACTTTTTGGACTTTATTTTTGGACTTCTGGACATTTTTTTTAAAATAACCCAAAGGAAGGGTTAAATTAAATATAAACTGCATAGGGAAGGACGACAGTTACGATACTGTCTCGGCCCCTCGGGTTCGTACACTGACATAGGAGTCAGTGGCCCGAGTCGACTTCAACGGTTCATCCCCGTCCGGAACGGAGGTAAGAATTCTAAACACCCTCGAATCCCCTGTCAGCGGGTTTACTGGATGATTTTGTATGCATATATGTTGAGGTCTTGAATACGGCTGCTTTATTTTCCTAGTAAAGGGCAAGGACTGGACATACAAGATAAGGGTTCGGATTTCATCACCGTTCTCTTCTTGCCCGCCTTAGGAAAACGATACCAAACGCGAACCTAAGCTTAAAATACTGACTAGAACGGGACCGATATGGTAACGAGCTTAATAGGAAAGTCATTCGAAAAATATTGGTTACTCTTTTAAGCATACTTCGAAGTTCATGATGGTTTCTTTGAATTGAATGCGTGACTGCGCCGCCTTGTAATGCGGTGAGGCCTTGGGTATCAAAGCTCCACGCAGCTTTCCTCGCCTCTATTCAACTTACTTAAACTCGGATTGATTCCAGAGGGGTTTGCTTAAATTGTAACGAATTCCCTTTCGAAGGATTAGAAGCTGGTCTAGAAACAATCTAAGTGAGCCATCATGCTTTTTGTTTGCTAGAAATCAGTAGGTTTGTTGTGGTCGAGTCAGCCTTGTTTGTGCTTGTGTAGAATTGCCTTGTAGTTAGGATGTCAAACTGGTATTATAATAGCCATCACAATGAATATGAATATCCAACTGAACAATATGGATATCACTCTTTTTATGACCAGAGTGTGAATAGTGGTTGGGAACGCCAACCTTTTGAAGATTATGGCTCATACCATGGTGAGCCCAATTACTATTCACATGAATACCGGTCATACGATCAAAATTCCTCCTCTCTAGATAAGGCGCGTAAGATACTTGAGTCAACGCGTAAGTTAACAGAGTCAACACGTGAGTTTGCTGAGTCAACACGTAGGTTAGAGTTAGAGGCAGAAGAAAGAATTGCTCGAATTACTTTGAATTGCCAATACATTGCTTCAAAAATCACCCTTGAAAATGAGGAAAATTTCTATTTACATAATCAAGATGACGAGGTTAGAATTGAAAGCAATACTTTAGATAAGGTTCGACCATCTTCGTATTACTATGATGATGATGATAGTGTTGATGAAGAATCTGAAGTTTTTAGGCGTAGTGATCAGGAATTGGTTACTCCAATTGAGCTTTATAATGATATTTCTGGTTTAAATCCAAATAATTTTAATAATTATTCACCTATTCAAAAGGATAAGGATTTGACTAGAAATACCCCCGTTTTAGACGATGTAGTATTTCCTTTTCACGAAACCGACGATAGTTTCGAGGAACGAGTTTATTCTGAGAATATTGTTTTAGAGTCTAGCGATTTAGAAACATTAGACTTAGAAAAAGAAAATGAACTCGTAGAGATGAGTGCGGATGAACCGACTTAGAAGAATCAATTAACCATTTTCAGAATCGGATGACCTTGAAATTAGGGAAGTTGTGACTAGTCTTTTTAGAGACACTTTGAAAACTCTAAGTTTGGGGGTGATTATCATTCTCCATGTGCCTTAACTCTTAGAAAGGTCCCTAACTTGGGACTTGACATATGTGCCTCAACCATTTTAAAAGATTATCTTCATACACTTTTTCATGAACCTAGTTGTGTCCATAAAGAAGTTCAGTTGTTAGAAACCCATCCTCTGGTTGATGTAGTTAACCCAGGCTATGATACCAAAATTGACTTTGTTTTCCCACCAAAAACCTTCCTTCCAATTGTGGGAACGTATAAGTTTCAGATGTGTCAATTATTAAGTTTTGAGACTAAACCTAATTACTTTAGGATATTAGGGTCGACACATTTGCTTAAGGAAGACCACTAATCTTATTGTGGTCAGTTGTGTGTAAGTCAAAACCGATTGACTTAGAGGATCCTCAATTATTCAGTTATTATTATGTGCTTCTAAGTTTTTATTTGAGTTTTTCCGGACTCTAGGACCCGAACATTCGGAGATCTAACTTTTGAGGAAATGCAACCCATGAAAATATGTTATCTAGACCCAGGTTTAGAACCCGAACCTAAACCACGACTAATTGTAGTTGTCTTAAACAGAAACTAGACAAGGGTGTGCTTTATTTGCTAATTTTCTTGGGATGTTGTAGATTCCTTTTACTTGTGATAGCCCTATTTGGTTTTGGTGATCCATGATTATTCCGGCTATTACTTTATGATTCTATGAGGTGACTAATTCCTTCCAATGTCCTGGGTCAAGACTTTAAACTTAGCACTTCTTGGGAGGTAACCCATGCTCATGCAACACGGTAATATCTTTCCTTAACTCTTTTGCTCCAAGTGGTAACAGTTTCTCATTGTTCATGCTTTTAATTTCATCTTTAGAACATTGAGGACAATGTTAGATTTAAGTTTGGGGGTATGGGAGAAACTTTTTAGTTGCAATAAATAAACTCCAGAGACTAGTAATTTATGCTTATTAAGGTTGGCACTAACTAATCTAAGTGGGTGGGAACATCTTGGTTGTAGGAGTTGAGGAACCAATCTGATTAGATGGAAACATCTAGAAGAGTCTATTCATAAAAGCACAGAGCTCAGGTGTTAGAAAAGAAAACATGGTAGTTTCGCCATATCCTCGTGATGGAAACATCGAAAGAATCCTGATCACTTCTTTTAGTTTTCTCTTTACCATTGCTAGGGTGAAATAGAGTGACTGAGATACCAAAAAAAAAAAAAAAAAAAAAATTGAGACCAGACCACTAGACCAACCGGAATAAATACAATAAAGTCGATCACTGGTACCCTTGTATATGCCCGCTGAGTTGACCTAGAGTTAGGATTATCGACCACTGGTTCCCTTGTATATGCCAGTGTGTTGATATTAGTCCAGACCAGTATCTCAGTCCATTAGGATAGGTTCACCTTAGTCAACATCATCCACGTTTTTCTACGTCCATCTTCTTAATCTATCCATGTGATTGGTTGACTCCGGTTTATGATGTCCAGAAACTATCTGAGTAGAGCTCTGTCACTTTATATGAATTTTAGTATGCTTGAGTGCAAACTCGTGTACAACAATTGGAATTTCGCATCGTGGTACTTCCTCCCGTAGTCAATAAGTATGCCAACCAAGGAGATTCTTTAGTGCCTTCCAAGGTTCTCGCGTAGATAGCTAGGGCCTGGAGTAAAGGTTTTGTGGGTACACCTCTCGGTAAACCCTCAGGAGACAACACTCCGCCACTAGGGCCACCTAGGGGTTCAAATGATTTTTATTTTCTAGAATAAATTTGCTCGAGGACTAGCAAATAATAAGTTTGGGGGTATTTGATAGACACATTTTTGTGTCTAAGTTGTCCTCAATTTTCTATTTTGTTGGTACTCGAATTTGTGCTTATTATGGTGTTTTGTCTGTTTGTAGGTATTTTTGGGAAATAAACATTTTTGGAAAAATCGGCTCGAAAAATTATGCGGAGCACCCCCGGAGGACATGTGCTATGCGAACTCTCATTTCGGTTAAGGGGCACCTCAATTACTAAGGGGCACCTCTGTCGGGCACTTGCTATTCGCACCTTTGGTTTCGTTAGGGGACACCATCTTCATCGTTTGAATATTGGTTTTGGCGGGAAAAAGTTAACAGGTTATGTCAGATTCTTGGTTCGAGCTTTGGGGATGTTTTAGAGCGACTCAATGGCTGAAACTTCTTGGGATGGTTTTATTTGGCTTAACAGACGTGGTGTATGCATTTGGTTCGACTGAATTTGGCTATATAATCCAAACGAAGAGAACAGAGGTGCGTGTGCAAGGGAGGAGTTATTCACGGGATTACAGTGTGGATACGTGTGTTTGGAGAGTTGTTGGACGCTACAGAAGCATGAAGAAGTAAAAAAAGGAAGATTCAGGACTATCAAACACTCGGGAAGTTAATTCAGGGAAGAAATCTCGTGGCTGGCAAGAAAAATATTTTTCCGAGTAAATGAAGATTTTCTGGAGTAATGAGCGAAGATTCTTGTCCATGTTGAGTATATAAAGGTTGTTTGGGTGTCATAGAACGGGACGGAGAGATTGGGAGAGTTGCAGAGCTTCAGAAAGTTGAGAAAATCAAGTGGTAGGAAACCACCATTTCTGCTGCTGCTGAAGAACACGAAGAACATCAACGCACAAGGGACCGTCATTTTCTCTACAGTGACAACGACACATCTGAGGGTCGTAGTTTAGGAGACAGTCTTAAAACTACAGCAACAACAACACTTTACATGTATCGTTCTCTGTAACAGTCTGTTTGTAATAATTAAAACTGTTACAAATCAGGCTTTTCATCTTTTCTCCCTTGTTCATCATTTGTAAACCATTTTTGAGCATTAATAATGATTTTTGAGCAAATTTACACCATGATGAGCTAGAACCCATCACTGGGACGACGGAGGAAGCTGTTTTGCACCCATGTGGTAATTCTATTTAATTCCTTTATGACTATTTACACTATTATAAGTGATTCATGATTTTTATTGATTATTTGTGAATTCGTTAGATGTCGCATGCTTAGTCTTAGGTACTTTAGATGCGTCATGCTTGTGAATTACATATAATTCTTTATAAAATCTACCTTGGCAAAAAATTAGAGTCGATGTTTGTTACTTTATGAGCCTTAATTGTCCGGAATTAATAGATGAACCGCATGAATGTGAGAATTGGTGGAATCCCGAGTCACAGTAACTCTCTTCGTCTTGTAACATAAATTGTATATTTTCTCTATTTTTATTATTTTTCTTTATTAAATCCTAAAATCAATTTCATCAAGTCCGAGTGAACGATAACCCTTCTTACTACAACATCATTGACAATACCCATCAATGACCGGTGGGCATGTGGATAGTAATTGGGCTCACCATGGTATGGGCCATAACCTTCAAAAGATTGGTGTTCCCAACCACTATTTACACTATGGTCAAAGTAATGTCCATTTTGAAAATCAGTTGTATATTCGTTGTACTGGCTATTGTAATACCTGTTCGACATTCTCAACACAAAATAAACCCACTGACAGGGGATTCGCGGGTGTTCAGAAAAACTTACTCCCCGTTCCAAACGGGGGATGAACCGTTGAAGTCGACTCGGGCCACAACTCCTATGTCGTGTACGAACCCGAGGGGCCGAGTGATGCGTGTCGTAAGTGCAACAAATTAATCAAGATATTTCCCACTAATTAAATAAATAATATAGCGGTAGTAAGGATCGTTCCCACAGAGAGCTGTGTAATTGATAGGTTATTTAGTTCAAACCAAAATAAGATAAAACACAAGGGGGATTGTTTTAAAGTGAAATAAAAAGAATAACAAATAAAACAAAGAGATGATCAAGGAGTCCTTCGCCGTTACCAAACGTTGACTCTCATAGCATACTTTCTATCTTTTGCCAGAACCATTCATCACCAACCGTAGGCTTGCAGGTACAATTAGCTATCCCCAAAACTCCTCATATCACCGGATAATAGGTACGCTTATCCACCGGATTATATCCAAGCCTTGTCACACGGTGATTGTGTCGACATGCTCCGGCCCTTGAGGTACGCTTACAAGGTGTAACTCAACCGAACGCTTAGGCTTTAAGAATTCAAATTTAAGGTTTGATCCACTAGTAAAAGGGGGATTGAAAGAGGCGGAGAGTTGAGCATGAACGACCCCGAATGAAGGCAAGTGTGATTACCTGTTCAGACGGGGCGTGATAATCCTTGATTCTCGATGTTGCGAGGAGTCGGGACATGAAAGCGATTTGCGCAGTTTATGCCCTTTGATGCTAGCCATGTTGGGATGGAGGAGCTGAGATGTCTGGACGATGAGATTGAGGGAGATCCGAAGGGAGGCGCATCAACAGTGATTAAACTCAGACGCTCGGTTCACTTCGGGTGGAGTGGGTGTTGTCTTCACACATGATTGCTTCATGGGTATCATCGTTGATGCGAGTCCAAAACGTGATTTGTTCAGACACGAAGAAATTTCAGTAGAAAGCACTCTTGACCATCTCGCTCCAATTGATATGCTTTGTTAGGCGCAATGTTGTTGTACCAGGTGTATCCCTCTGCGGTGAGTGCTTGTAGACCCGAGAGATGCGAAGAAGGTGTTGAGATTGTGAAGGTGTTGGCTTGCTTATGCAACAAATTAATCAAGATATTTCCCACTAATTAAATAAATAATATAGCGGTCCAGTAAGGATCGTTCCCAATACCCTTTGCATGTACAGAGAATGTGGATCGTGGATCCACGGAAGATAGAATAATGTAATTGATAGGTTATTTAGTTATCGTGGTGTGGTAAAATAAGATAAAACACAAAGGGGATTGTTTTAAAGTGAAATAAAAAGAATAACAAATAAAACAAAGAGATGATCAAGGAGTCCTTCGCGCGCCCCAAGACGACTCCATCTTGGTCTTGTCGATCATACCACCGTGTAGGTGGTAGGTTGGTGTTCACACCTATACCCGATTATCCCAAACGCCATTCAAATCATTGACTCACGAGTTTGGGCGTGCGTTTTGGGTTCATAGCATACTTTCTATCTTTTGCCGTAACCATTCATCACCAACCATGGTTGGCTTTGACCGATTGGTCAAGTGTGTAAGGGTCACACGGTGATTGTGTCGACATGGTACAATTAGCTATCCCCAAAACTCCCTCATATCACCGGATAATAGGTACCGCTGGGGGGTGATGGAATTGACCTAGTCATCCCACCGGATTATATCCAACAGTATAACACACCGAGATCCGCCTTGAGGTACGCTTACAAGGTGTAACTCAACATGAAGGGATTGTTCCGCATGAACTGAGGAATTTCATGTATTTAGGCTTTAATAATTCAAGATGTCGCCGCATGATTTTTTGGGTTTGATCCTCCTACGAGAGTAATTGATAGGTTATTTAGTTGAAGAAATAAGTGAAATAAACTCAAAGAGATGATCGCTACCAAACGTTGGTTCACTTCATCACCAACCGGTGTTGTCTTCACACATGATTGCTTCAGGCTTTAATAATTCAGGTTTGATCCAGTAGTTAAATCCTCTCATCGGGGTGTTGTCTTCACACATGATTGCTTCACAGAATCCCTCTGCGAGGTCTCACGTTCTCTACTTGTGTAGGAGATGCACGACAATTAAGGATCGCTCCAAATCTCCACTAGCAATAGAACAATCAATAAACTAATCTAGTATGCATCCCAAATCAATCTAAGAATCATTCATAAACCCTAAATATAAAAAAGACAATCGATGATGATTAAAACTTCGATTAGATATATATAACTAATAAAGTTTCACGCTAGCACATTGAATTCATCATTAATTAATGGAAATTAGTTACACATGGATTTACTAAAACCCATGAAAAATATGTGAAATAAGAAGAAGAAAATGACTTGGTTTCCCCCGAAAGGGGTAAACCCTAGGATATTGAATAAAACCTTTCCTCTCCTTCTTTTCTATGTATTTTTCTCTCTCAAAGTGTTTCTTCACTGCTCGACTACTGCCTTTATATAGGTTTGCGTACAAATCCTAACTTGTGCGACAATTCCTTATTTGATAAGGATGCATAGTCGGTGAGTGAGAGTTTTGGATGAGAGAAATTAAGTAATTGTGTTTCAATATGTCGCGGAGTATCTTGATCGTGTACATCACGACTTCCGATTGGTTGTAACACTTTTCTGAGCCACATGTACCGTTATCTCTTCTCAAGAACTAATCATACATCAAACTCTATGTGCGACTCCTGCACCGGATAGCCACTTTCCCATTCCGCGTAAATATTTTTACTTGCTTCGGGAATCTTCACCGTTCTTATCTCAGCTGGTATTTCACAGCAACCAAACTCGATCACCAACTCCCTGACTTCTCGTTCATCTCTGTTGTACTCGAGCTTTGCCATATCCATCAGTCACCAGCCATTCTCTTCACCGATGCCATCATCACTTTCTGTTTTGAGTTATCAGCTTCACCACAGACCTCAAACCCGATCACCAGCAAACCCCATCGATATCCCTGAATCTTCTCGAGCTCAACCTCTCGACGTTGCTTCCATCATAGTTCCCTGAACTGCAACCAACAAACTCGAGCAAAACCATGAATGGCCATCGTCTTAACTGCCAAGCAAACTACATTATCTCCATCGCTGATCCTCGTTCCTTCTCAGTCGTTCACAAAGCTCCAGCATCTGCCATTAACGCCAGGAAACAATAGCTCCATTCTCGTTCACTATCAGCAGCTCATCCACCATCTCCGTTAGCTCCACAGGCAATAACCATCTCATCCCCCGTCAATGGCAATCACCGAGACTTCCCACCATCTTCTCTGCAGCATCATTTCCGTTCTCTGTTTCCTCGAGTTCACGGCATATAACTTATTCGAGCTTCTTTCATCTTCTTTATAGCTTCGAACTCACCCATTATCCCATGCTTGCGTCATAAAACCCCACCAGATAACTGGCCATGAACCGGAGAGAAGAAATATTCAGCTGGTCTTGTTGGTTACGTGGGGAAAGAAGGTGATAGTAATGGGTTTTAACTGTCAATTTTGGAAAACCGACAGTTCAGTCTTATACGCCTTGACAGCCTTGAGTAATCCTGGCGGGTGCCCTTATAAATTCTGTGCATCACAACTTTGACTTGCTTCAATTGCGCGTAACTTTCTCATATGGAGTCGGAATGGCCTCATTCTTTCGCCGTTGCCTTCGTCTTTTCGTCCTCTTCAAGATGATATCAAGGACTCCTACATTTGAACGAGTTCCACTTGGTCTTTGGCCCTTCTCTGCTTGTAGACTTCACTTTTGTAGCTCATTTCACTTCTTTTCGGATGATTCACCTAACAAAACATAAATAAAAGAAAACAAGAGTAATATACAATAATTTGCAAGAATATAAGCAATTACTAGCATGGATTCGACACTAAATATATGCAAAATATGCACTTAACAAATTCCCCCACACTTGGATTTTGCTAGTCCTCGAGCAAACTACCTAAATACAACAACTCCATGTCGTTGAGGATACGGTTGCACTTAGCATGTGCAACAAGCCTTTAAACCCCTAGGTGTCCCTAGTGGACGAGTTATAGTCTCGTGAGGGCTTACGAGAGGTATACCCACAAAACCTGCTCCAACTTCAAAGCGTTCCAGCTTCCCAAGCATCCAAAGAGATATGAGGACATAGAGTTTCTGCATGCTAGTAATAAGAAGTTAGAAATACCAAAGAACATATTCTCATTCTTAAATGTTGAGTGAGAAATAACCACACCATAATGAGAGAACAGGTGTTTGAGAGCGATCAATAAGCATTTCGCCTCGACTTCTGCCTCACCAATAGGGTTTTATGATAATTGCACTCAAAGACGGCTTTTTTTTTATGGGTCTCACATGTGTGCAGGTAGGAATGAAGAGAGAAATCCTACACACGTTGAATGGTGGGAAGGAAACCTTCCGAAATATTTTTGGAGACTCCACAAGATCGTGGGAAATAAAAGATATTTTTCTGATGATCTCTAAGAAAGGAAATCAACCACTATAGCAAGGATGGGAGTACTTACCACCTTCACATCTGATTGCAATGATGATAACACCACTCTCACATCATCCAATAGAAACGTCTTCGATCGGCTCCTCTTCTTCATCTTCTTGGTGTTCGTCTTCGGTCTTCAACTGCTGATGATAAAATCTTGAACTTCGTAGAACTCTGACAATTTGTAACTCTTTCTCTTCAATTTCCTTGTTGCTTGGAACTTCCTTATAGATATTTCTTCCCCATGGCCTTATTGAAAAAATAACAACCTAAATGCAAATCTTTTTGTATTTTTTTTTTCCTATTTTTTTTTTCTTTTGGTATTTTTTTTCTCCCTTTTTTTTTTCTTTTTGATAAAAAGATTGCTACTACAAAAATAATAACGAAATTAAAATTAACATGGCCATGAAATAAGTACTTTACCACTTTGTTCTTCACAACTTGTATTGTCTTCGTATCATAAACTTCAATAACTCTCATCTTTTGATTATCTTCGCTCTTGTAAATAAGTCTTCAGACTTGGATATAGAATTTCGCTCCTTATATGTAAGTCTTCAACATGTATATACAAATATGCTCATTGTTTGTTTCTTTACTTGGATATGAAATATGCTCTTTCTTGTATTGTTGCTTGTAAACCTCAAATGTCTTCAACTTTCCTTTTAGATTTTGATGTCGCTCCATTTGTTGATGATGATGGTGTTTATATGGATCTGTTGTTGGTGAGAGAGAGAATGGTGCTAACTGCAAATCAAACTACAAGAATGTGGTTTTCATCTATAGACGTCACCCTCATGATTGACAAAATTAGCACTCAAGAGATCAAGAATAGTGCTTCTATTGGTGGGAGGTTGGGTAGCTCACCATTCTACCCAGAATTAACGTACGGTGACACACACTCAAAAGAAAGATTTTTAGTCAGTTACAAAGAAAATTTGGTCTGGTGCCTTTGTTGATTTGAAAATAGGTAGTCTCCACTAATGATTGATCAGCAGCTCTAATAATACATTTCTCCCTGCTCCTAATTTTCATCACCGGCATGATTAAATCCATTATTTAACACTCTAACAAACAAGAAATCCGAACGTAGTTCCCTAACACTTCCAAGTTCAGTTATGTCGGTCAGAAATCTTTATGTAAACATACGTAGAAGTATGCTAGTGACTCTAAAATCTCTACAAGTTGGAGGTTTTATTCAAATACATACAAAGAAATTTAAAAATTTGACTCAAAAAGTCTAAAAACTCTATATGCAAAAGACTCCCCCACACTTAAACTTCACATTGTCCTCAATGTGTAAAACCGAAAATTCTGAATTCTGACGTAACAGCATATAAAACGCAAAAAATGTACAAATTGGTAAGGAATTTGGAAAAACTCCATTTCACAAAAGCTGTTCATCTACGTGTTTTCTATACAGTTTCAAAAGGGCACAGTGTTTCGATAAACTTTCTGACAGTTATGGTCTCTGGACTGAATTACGTGCAGTCTGAATTTTTCTGACGAAAAGGTATTCGTCTTAATTTTCTTCTAAAATAGATTCCGGACTCAATGAAATTAAACATGGGGATGCAAATATGATATGAAAACAATAAAAACAAAAAATAAAAGAGTTTAAGATACAAAACCTATGGGTTGCCTCCCATTTAGCGCTTAGTTTAAAGTCGTCAGCCCGACTCTTTTGTTATCGTCCATATACCAACAATCTGAAAATCTGGTAGTCTGCCCAGAAAATAATCTGCGGTTCTAGTAACAACTTCACATAATGATTAGCATAACATATAAATAATGAAATTGTTATAGCTTGAAAGATTCCCCACACTTAGTCCTTTCTACACTCGAAAGTGGATAAAGAACATAAAATAAGGGAACTTCTATAGGTTCTTATTGTTGAACCTGCATTGTGCTAGAATCAAACACATCAAGTGGTGGATAATTAGAAGTAAAATAATCCTTAAGAATTTTAGAATCACAAATACTCAATCCTAATTGATGTGGATCAAAAGATTCAGAAATATGCAAAGGATTAGACAAACCTTCCAATATCTCTCGTATTACAGGATCCTCATCATTCTTAAAGAATTGCAATGAATTATTTACCTCGTGTGTATCGTGGTCCTCTATCAAACTGTTTAGCCATTCTTCGTCAGTTTCTGCTTCAATCAAAATCTCAGCATCATTATAATCCTTGGCAAGTTCAATTGGGTCTTCCACAACTTCAACGAATTTGGTTTCATTCTCAATCTCTATCTCTTCAACAACCTCGTCATCAGAATCAAAATCATCTCCTAGAAAGTCTAGTTCATTGGTGCAAATCCTAAAATCATTGTTTGAGTACGTTATACCATTTATAACAATGGTTATGTCATATTCATCCTCCTCCTTTTGAATAGGCGAGTGATCGTTATAATGATCTGGATTTGAAATAACATTACCATTATTGCAGGGATTTTCCAAAGGTTGCTCATCTTCATCCGAGTCTTTGTCAACCTCATAATCTTCAATATCCCAACGACGTTGAAGTTCCGTTCGTATTACCTTGTTAATTTCTTCGAGAGTCTTTTCTGATGCTCCAGCTTCTTCTAACTGATCATATTGCTTTGAAAGTTTTCTGATATTAATACGTTTTCCGCCATTATTCACGATGGAAAGTTCAGACCGTATCTCTTCTTTTGACATAAATGACGAAAGAACATGATAAAGAGGAGTATGTCTTTCCACACTCTCTGTCATCTACACATTACTAGAAAACAACTGATCAGAAGCATTACTATCCTCCCATCCCTGTGATTGCTCACTTACATACCCGTCATAAGGTTGTTGATATGTATGAGAGTATCCATAAAGCTCTGTAGGGTATGGTTGGTAGTTGTTATATGAACGAGATTGAAATCCATATTGATTACCACTTTGATATGTTGATTGGTCTTGTGCTCCGTACATGTTATGTCCGTAAGGAAACATGACGACTCACAAGAACAAAATAAAAAATCTAAAAACAAAAACAAGCTAAACAAATAACAAATCAATTAACAACGGCTCCCCGGCAGCAACGCCAAAATTTGATGCGTGTCGTAAGTGCAACAAATTAATCAAGATATTTCCCACTAATTAAATAAATAATATAACGATAGTAAGGATCGTTCCCACAAAGAGCTGTGTAATTGATAGGTTATTTAGTTCAGCAAATAAGATAAAACACAAAGGGGGATTGTTTTAAAGTGAAATGAAAAGAATAACAAATAAAACAAAGAGATGATCAAGGAGTCCTTCGCCGTTACCAAACATTGACTCTCATAGCATACTTTCTATCTTTCGCCAGAACCATTCATCACCAACCGTAGGATTGCAGGTACGCTTAGCTATCCCCAAAACTCCTCATATCACCGGATAACAGGTATCTTAGCTACCGGATTCTATCCAACTGAGCCGCCTTGAGGTACGCTTACAAGGTGTAACTCAACCGAACGCTTAGGCTTTGTGAATTTAGGTTTGATCCCAGCAGTTAAACTCAGTACGCTCGGTTCACTTACTGGTGTTGTCTTCACACATGATTGCTTCACAGAATCCCTCTGCGAGGTCTCACGTTCTCTACTTGTGTAGGAGATGCATGACAATTACGGATCGCTCCAAATCTCCACTAGAAATAAAACAATCAATAAACTAATCTAGTATGCATCCCAAATCAATCTAAGAATCATTCATAAACCCTAAATATAAAAAAGACAATCGATGATGATTAAAACTTCGATTAGATATATATAACTAATAAAGCTTCACGCTAGCACATTGAATTCATCATTAATTAATGGAAATTAGTTACACATGGATTTACTAAAACCCATGAAAAATATGTGAAATAAGAAGAAGAAAATGACTTGGTTTCCCCCCGAAAGGGGTAAACCCTAGGATATTGAATAAAACTTTTCCTCTCCTTCTTTTCTATGTATTTTTCTCTCTCAAAATGTTTCTTCTCTGCTCGGCTACTGCCTTTATATAGGCTTGCGTACAAATCTTAACTTGTGCGAGAATTCCTTATTTGATAAGGATGCATAGTCGGTGAGTGAGAGTTTTGGATGGGAGAAATTAAGTAATTGTGTTTCAATATGTCGCGGAGTATCTTGATCGTGTACATCACGACTTCCGATTGGCTGTAACACTTTTCTGAGCCACATGTACCGTTATCTCTTCTCAAGAACTGATCATACATCAAACTCTATGTGCGACTCCTGCACCTGATAGCCACTTTCCCATTCCGCGTAAATATTTTTACTTGCTTCGGGAATCTTCACCGTTCTTATCTCAGCTGGTCTTTCACAGCAACCAAACTCGATCACCAACTCCCTGACTTCTCGTTCATCTCTGTTGTACTTGAGCTTTGCCATATCCATCAGTCACCAGCCATTCTCTTCACTGATGCCATCATCACTTTCTGTTTTGAGTTATCAGCATCACCACATACCTCAAACCCGATCACCAGCAAACCCCATCGATATCCCTGAATCTTCTCGAGCTCAACCTCTCGCCGTTGCTTCCATCATACTTCCCTGAACTGCAACCAACAAACTCGAGCAAAACCATGAATGGCCATCGTCTTCACTGCCAAGCAAACTACATTATCTCCATCGCTGATCCTCGTTCCTTCTCAGTCGTTCACAAAGCTCCAGCATCTGCCATTAACGCCAGGAAACAATAGCTCCATTCTCGTTCACTATCCGCAGCTCATCCACCATCTCCGTTAGCTCCACAGGCAATAACCATCTCAGCCCCCGTCAATGGAAATTACCGAGACTTCCCACCATCTTCTCTGCAGCATCATTTCCGTTCTATGTTTCCTCGAGTTCACGGCATATAACTTATTCGAGCTTCTTTCATCTTCTGTATATCTTCGAACTCACCCATCATCCCATGCTTGCGTCATAAAACCCCACCAGATAACTGGCCGTGAACCGGAGAGAAGAAATATTCAGCTGGTCTTGTTGGTTACGTGGGGAAAGAAGGTGATAGTAATGGGTTTCAACTGTCAGTTTTGGAAAACCGACAGTTCAGTCTTATACGCCTTGACAGCCTTGAGTAATCCTGGCGGGTGCCCTTATAAATTCTGTGCATTGCAACTTTGACTTGCTTCAATTGCGCGTAACTTTCTCATATGGAGTCGGAATGGCCTCATTCTTTCGTCGTTGCCTTCGTCTTTTCGTCCTCTTCAAGATGATATCAAGGACTCCTATATTTGAACGAGTTCCACTTGGTCTTTGGCCCTTCTCTGCTTGTAGACTTCACTTTTGTAGCTCATTTCACTTCTTTTCGGATGATTCACCTAACAAAACATAAATAAAAGAAAACAAGAGTAATATACAATAATTTGCAAGAATATAAGCAATTACTAGCATGGATTCGACACTAAATATATGCAAAATATGCACTTAACACCGAGACAAGATCGTAACTGTCGTCCTTCCCTGCAACAATTTTATTTAAATTAACCCTTCCTTATGGTTTTAAAAATAATGTCGAAAAGAAAGTCCCAAAAATAAAGTCCAAAAAAAAATAAAAAATGTCCAAAAATAAAGGATTACAAAAATATAACCCTAATTACAGTTTCTAAAAATAAAATAAAAAATATCTAATAAAAATAAATTAATTATATACAAAAAAATATTCTTCTTTACTCCTTTGGATTTCTCTTTTCTTTCCTTCTTTGGCTTCGCTTTACTTTTCAACACTTTCTCTTTTACATAAGCTCCGCACCAAGTCTGAAAGCAAACAGAAAATACCAAAACGCGTAAAAAATAACAAAAATAATAAATAAATAAAAACTAAAAACAAGTCCGCGTCGGCGGCGCCAAAAATTGATAATATTTTTCAATAATGTTGTAGTGAAAAGGTTGTCGTTCACTCGGACTTTGTTGGATTGATTTTAAGTTTTAATAAAAGAAAATACTAAAAATGAAGAAAATATATATACAAAATATTGTCACAGGATGAAGAGAGTTTCTTAGGGACTAGGATCGAATTCATAACATAGTGTAGTTTAGTGTTCAATTTATTTATTCTCAACAATTAAAGCCCAATAAATAAAATTAACATGGACTCTAATTTTGCCAAGGTAGATTCTCAAAACATTGGTTGTAAATCCTAAGCATGATGTATCAAAACATTTTAGCTAAGCATACCTCATCAAATTAAATGACAACCAATAAATTCAAATCATATTTCAATTAAAATTAATGCAAAAGTCTTAAAAGAATTAAATAATTTTACCCATGTATGAAATTCGTCTTCCTCCATCGTCCCAGTGTTGGGGTTTAGCTCATCATCTCAAAACACACTCATAAGATAGAAACATGGCTCAAAGGGTGTTTTTATTGAAGGAGAATAATAATAAACGATTTTGCAACTCTTTCTGGGTGTTACAGAGTCCACCGTTACAATGAAATTGAAACATTGTTGCTGAAACTGCTGTTACAGAAAAACTATATATGGAAACTTTCGTAGAAAAACTGTCGCTAAGCTGAGAACATGCGACAGTCCTTAACGACAGACCAGTAGCGTAGTCTGTGTTCTTCATCTTCTTCTTCCTGCAGATGCAGAAATTCTTCTCTGCAGCTTCTTTTCTCGCTCTCTTCTACTCCCTAACTCTCCATCGCTTTCATTGATACCCCAAGAGTCTCAACAGGGCTAAGAAAATCCTCGCCATCACTCCAAATAATCTTCTTAACTCGGCAGTAAAGAAAGATGTTCTAAGAATATTTTCTTTCCCTAATTTATCTCCTGACGTGTTGATTTTCTTCCAGCACACTCTAAATAGGTCCATACACGTTCCACAATCAGTTAACAAGCTTCATACTCGTGCAAACTTTCCAAAACAACATCACAGAGCATCCCGAGTATCCTTCCGCCTCTATTTTGCCTCACTCGAAAATACAGTCAATTATAATCAAAGAAAGCAACCATACAACGCATGTTATCCTCAATCAATCCATCCCAATCAATCTCGACCATTGAGTCTTCTTAAACTGCCTCCAAAAATCAAACTCTAATTATGCCGTCGACTGTGACTATTTTCCCGCCAATTTGGAGTTTCAAACGAAGAAGGAAGGGTTGTCCCTATCCGTCGTGGAGTGTAAATATCAGGCGTCCAATTGAGGTGCCCCTTATCCAAAGCAGGGGTCCGTTTAGCAAATGTCCTCCGGGATGCGTTTAACCACTTTTCGAGCTGAATTTTCCAAAAAATGTTTATTGCCCAAAAATACCTACAAACACATAAAATACCATAATAAGTACAAAAATCGAGTACCAACAATACAGGAAATTAAGGACAACGTTGACACAAAAATGTGTCTATCAAATACCCCCAAACTTATTATTTGCTAGTCCTCGAGCAAATCTAATCTAGAAAATAAAATGACTACACTTAGCATGTAACAAAAGTACATTAAACCGCTAGGTGGCCCTAGCGGCGGAGTGTTGTCTCCGGAGGGTTTACCAGAGGTGTACCCACAAAACCTTTACTCCAGACCCTAGCTATTTACGCAGAACCTTAGAAGGCACTAAAGAATCTCCTTGGTTGGCATACAATCATTGATTACAAGAGGAAGTACCCTAATAGCGAAATTCCAATTGATGTACACAAGTTTGCACTCAAGCATACTAAAATTCATATATAAGTGACAGAGCTCTACTCAGATAGTTTCTGGACATCATAACCGGAGTCAACCAATCACATGGAAAGTTTAAGAAGATGGATGTAGAGAAAAACGTAGATGGTTTTGATGTTAACTAAGGTGAACGGTTGTAGATGGTGGATTTTCGTCAAAGGCTAAAATCGTAAACCCATAATTATATGTATTCCTGATCCAGCAATCATATGAATATTGAGGCTCATGTCTCTTATCGAAAGCATGAAAGATCATGCTATGAGAATCTCTGACTGAGAATATTGTCTCTCAGAGTATATATAGATATGTAGTCTCTCAGCTGAGGCAACAACATGTCTCACGAATACTGAGCAATTTCAGTAATTACTTCTATATAGAATCGAAAGATTAGACGGCTCCTAGACAGATTGCCTGCTAGTATAGAGCAATAACGTCTTCAGGATGTAACAATGTTTTCCCCGACTATATGAAAGAAGTATGATGCTTCAACAAGCTCATATCACTCAATTCCTGAATAATTAACGCTCCTAGACGATCGTACTAATATATAGCCATTAATTAATTATTCTCAAAATCAATAGATTCAAATCCATGGAAAATATTCAATATTTTCATAATATTTCGTTACTTCAATTTATGGTTCTTCCCAGCAGAATTCCATGGGTTAGTAATAAATATTCAACACACGGGTGTCTGAGTTACCTTCGAGTAAGCCCCGACCAAAATGGTGTAAATGTATTCGACAAATAATGCATTAACAAACACCTGAATGAACAAACAAGTATTTCAAAATACGACGAGACGATGAACCTATGCAAATAGGAAAGAAAATAATAAAATAATAGTCAAGGCGCTAGGGACTGGCTCACCGGCCGGCCAGTCATGTCGTGACCAGTCCCACGCCCAAATTCTATATTTTATCATATTTTATTATTTTCCTTGATCTCATGAAAATCCTTTCATTTGAACAAATATCCTTCGTTTTGAGGAAACTCCTCAGTTTCATGGTGTTTCCTTCACACTGAGGAAATAATATAAAATTAGGGAAAATATTGTGGGGCCGCGATTATTGGCCAAACGGTCATGCCTTGATCCCGGCCGGCCCCATACCTCGTGGTTCCTCATTATTTTATTATTATTTCCCTAATCTCATGAAAACTCCTTAATCTCATGATATTTCCTTGATCCCATGAAAAATAATATAAAATTAGGGAAACCCGTGGGACCGGGCCATAGCCGTCCGCTCATGCCCTAACTGGCCCCACACGCCCTATTTTATTATTATTATATTTTTCATGTTTCCTTAATCTCATGAAATTCCTTGATTTCATGAAGTTTCCTTCAAACTATGAAATTCCTTCAAATTATGGGAAAATACACAAAAAATACATAAAATTAAGGAAACTTGTGGGACTGGGCCCAAGCTAGCCGGTCATGTCCTAGCCGGTCCCACAAACCCCTTATTTTATATTATTTTTTTTATATTTCCTTGATTTTATGAAATTCCTTGATTTCATGATATTTCCTTCAAATTATAAAAATTCTTTCAAAATTATGAAAATCCCTTCAAATCATGAAATAAGGGAAAACTCACGGGACCGGGTCCTAGCCGGCCAACCATGCTCAAGCCGGTCCCACACGCCCTTATTTTATTATTATTAATATTTTGTTTCCTTCATCTCATGGAAACTCTTTGATTTCAACAAAACTCCTTGGTTTCAACAAACTCTTTGGTTTTATCATATTTCCCCAAAATTATGAATATATTATAAAAATTAGGGAAAACACTGTGGGACCGGGCTCCTTGGCCGGCCGGCCATGCCTTGGCCATAGCCGGTCCCACACTTCATGATTCCCTCATTTTCTATTATTTTCCTTCATGTCATGAAGGTTTTGACGGTTTCAGCAAAAAACCCTGATTTCTTCATATTTTCTCAAAATGTTGCTCGAATGCACACCAGAAAATATCAAAATTCTCAGAATTGAGATACGGAAACTTTGGTGACGTGAGCATGTTACCTTGACCGACCAAGGTTGGCTCTTTGGCTTGCAAGAAGCCGGTCCCACGTATTCTCATGATTTGACCCAATTTGCACAATTGCACGTATTAGGTCCAAAACTCTTCCAAACAACTTGGAACTTCATGGAACGATCATTATTTGATCCCGTGAACACCCAGGGACGGTTTCATGACCCCTTGGTCGGTCCCTCATCTCTTCATAATTAATTGGGTTTTATCACCTAAGGTTCAGCATTATTTTAATAAATGATTAAACCAGCATTTAATCATCCTTTCATCAACAAATTAACTGGTCTTCAGGAGATATTGATATTTGCTCACGTGAGCATCTGGGCACTACATGGTCGACCCATAATCCCATGTAGCCGGTCCCCCCCTTTTCTGTGGTTAATTCTCAATAAACCATCAATAAATCATCAATTGATCAAATTAGGGTTTTGAGTCCAAGGTTAATGATTCCAGATTCAAACGATAATAATTTTACGTTGATCCCGTGATCAACATTTTATTTATCATACTCGGTTCAATTGCCAGTATTCTGATTTAATATTTTATTTGGTCATGCTATCATAATTCATCAAATGAGCAGAATAGAATTCGTATTTAATCTCGCTATCATCAAAAGCCATAGAATACCTTATTGCAAGAATATAAAGTAATTTCCAAAGTTATCAACACACACATTATGTGAATTCTACCTAAAGAATAACCTAACTCCTTGCGCTAATCAAGTTCAATTCCTAGGAGCATTAAGTTTGAAATAGGCTAATCAATGCAATTGAAATACATTGCGCAAAACAATTCGAACAAAGGTCAATTTCTACATATGATTACAAGGATGTATCACTACAACCTAGAATCATATCATGCTACCTAGTATTCAAGGTTATCATCGATGAAAACCCTAAAATAGCTATAGATATGGATGTGAGTTCAATCAATTCTAGACTCGACTAAACAAACATTCAATCATATTGCAATCCATCAATCATGCAATTATTATAACCCGTAGAAATCAAACGATAATATTGAGAGAAAACTAATTCATAAAAATCATAACTTGGTTGCAAAAATCCAACTACATCTTCAACCAATAATAAAATTAAGTACTTGTGTTTTTGGAAATCATCATAAGAAGTTTAGAAGAACCTATCATGTGAAACCCTAGAACAAAAGTAGAAGTCTCCCTAATGGAGATATATCTAGGTTTAGAAAAAGAGTTCTATTTATATGCTTTTCTCCCCATAAGGATACTTTCCCAAAATTAGGTTAATTCTTCTCAAAACCCGTCTCCAAGTTGGTCCACCAAGCCCAGGAGTGAAAAATATGTCTCTGGAATTTTGGGTCCAAAAGCGTCGCGGAATTCTTTGACGTCATCGCCGGAATCCGCCACGGCGCGAAATCCGTTCACCGGAAAATTGTCTCGGGCCACTTCTCTCATCGTAAACTGTCACTAGCTAGTGCATACTCCCAGCAACTCAACTTTACTTTCCTGCAATTCAAACATTCACAAAATACCATCTTAGCCAATTCCCATTTCTTGAAAACGCGCCAAAAGCGTGACTCGTGAGCTCCATATGTCGGCCGTCGATTCTGCATCCGACTCATACCCCCTTCGTGATTCGAATCATTGTGATTCCCACTTACGGTTCCAAAATCCGATAATGGAACTATGCTCACCGGCTTACCAATTTCGTCTCGTTAAGCACTATTAGCAGTGCAGACTTCAAAACCATTAGTTCTCCCCCGTGTAATTCTTCATCCGCTCTTGTTGCTATCAATTTCATCAGTTGATTTACCAGCCTAAGTCGCTTCTCTTCCTCGGCTCACTGCCACAATCAATCCCATTAGCTTCACAACCAACGTCACGGCTTGCCATTGTAACCTTGCCTCGGTTTCACTTGTTGAGCAACAACACCACTTGCCTCTACCCGGCCTTGCATTTTAGCTCAAAACTCCCCAATGCAGCTGCTAAACCGACTGCAAATAGTCCACCAAACTCGATCAGCCACCACGGTTCAACATCTCGGCTCAAGGCCTCCTGTTCTCTTTTCAAGACAATCGCCCTCATCGCCACGCGCATAACCTCCAAGTCCAGCGCCACTTCCTTTCTGGTTCGGACCCGGCCACCGTTTTCAAGTCCACCAACTTCACCGCCTCCACATCGCGCCGTTCTTCGCATCTCGGCATCTATTTCCTGACCAATAGTTCCCTTTTCATTTTATGCACCCTTAGCGGCAACTCACGGCTACATCACTCCCTCGCTACCACCCGCCATCGCCCTAAGCTCCCGGTTCCATATCCTGCCTCGCATACTCTCAAACCAAAGATTTGTACTGCCCCGGCTTCAACTCGCAGACTCCATCTGCCGGCTCAGCCGCAATAGCTTCCGTTCCGCTCATTCTTCATACCCATAGACTCACTGACAAACCACCAAACAACCACAATGTTAAAGATTGTCTTCATCTGCATTGAGCTCAGAATCACCACATAACCTAGCCAGCAAACCGTTGCATCAGCTGCAACCCCTACAGCACCATTATCTTATAATTCTCCAGCTCTGACACTCATTTCGCTGTTGCAAACACCAAAAGAAACAGCATTTCTTCTCATCTGACATTGCTGCCAACATACAGCCATTCGAGACCAACACCAGCACTACCATCTACAGCTACAACCCACTTCGGGTGTCAACAAACTGAGTTTCATCTTTATTCATAGACCCCAGTGAATCTCCTCAGCAATCCTCACAAAAAACCCTCAAATCGAAGCACTGCCCTGCACCAGCTCAAACTCAGTTCATTATTCTCCGAGTATCAGAGCGTCACTGAAATATTCATTCTTCCACCTTCGAGCATTAAGCTTGGCAGCAGCATATCTTCCTCCAACTCAGTTTTCTCGAGCTTTCCTCCATCTCTGTCATCAGTAGCAGCTCGATCATCTCAGACCTTCGTATTCTTGTAACTGCAATCTCATTCTTATTCAACTGCTATTCTCAACACCAACAGTTCTGCACTTCCACCACCATCACACTGTGTACACACCTCCAATACCAGTAACCCCTTCACCGTAGTATCTGTCCCATTAGGCTGGTCATTGTTGAACTTGAAGTCGTGAAGCACCGTTTCTTCCGGCATTTTCTCAAACGACTTGTGTGCAGTTTAGCAGAACCGATGTGGATTATGCACTGGGCTGCTCTTGAAAGCCGCCAAATCATTTCCTTCCCTGCAACGATACACATACACACAAACCCATTCGTAAGAACTTCATTGCACTTCAGAAATCCCACTCCTTCTTTAGCTCTGAATTCGAATGGCACAATCACCATCAGAACCTGCATTCTTGACATGAAATGGACTTCAAATCTCTTGCCAATTCGTTCCTGTTTCTCCATGACTCAACCTCTGAAATGTCTCACTAGTACCCATCGAACAAACCTCACAGATCCTAGCTCATCGGCCGTAACTTGGCGCAGGCCTGCTTCTTGTTAGACAAGAGGAAATAGAAATTCGCCGGACTTTTGGTCGACCTAGTTATGTAGTTGTAACCAAGGATGACGTGCCCCTTAACGAACAATGTCTGCCTTTAGCGATCTCTCATATGGTTGCCCCAAATTCTCAGCTGGGCTCCCAATAGCACTTGCCTATAAATTGACACTCTTGCCCTTATTGCTTATGAGTTCTTGTTTTGCCCATAACTTCTTCATACGAACTCAGAATGACTCCATTCTTTCGCCATCGTCTTCATCTTCTCGTCCTCTACACAATGAAAAGTAGAAATCTTGTATTTGAACGAGTTCCAATTGGTCTTTTTGCTCCAAATGACTCCATTGCACCTAATAAACTCAAAAGCGAACATAAGATACATAATTCACACGAAAAATAGCAAAGAAAGCATAAACTCTAGATAGTAAATACGGTGTATTCTACACCTATCAAATTCCCCCACACTTAGACTTTGCTAGTCCTCGAGCAAATCAAACAAAACAATAAAATACAACAACTCCGTGTCGTCGAGGCTACGGTCACTTTTAGCATAAATAACAAGCCTTTAAACCCTAGGTGTCCCTAGTGGACGAGTTATAGTCTCGTGAAGGTTTACTAGAGATATACCCACAAAACCTATATTTCAAACTCCGTCTATTTGTGACAAATCAATGAACGAATCCAAAATGACTACAGGAGGAAGTACCTTGCAAATTCAGTTCATATTCAATTATTAGTAAATAAACTCTAATTAGATAGTCGAACAAGCCACAATACTCGGAAACTAACAAACCACAATCACAATGAAAAGATTAAGAAGATGGATATAGATGTAGATGTTGGCGAATATTCACAAGTGTTCGATGTTTCCCATATCTCTGCCTGAAGGTCACTACTAAGATGAACCTAATCCTATTGGATTGAGCTACTTAGTGCTGAATGCTACATCAAATCAATTGGCATATACAAGGGAACCAAAAGTGACTTTATTCAACACAATAATAATTTTTTTTTTTTTTTTTTATGATTGGATCAAACTGGATTTTTTTCTTTTTTTCATTTTTTAGACAACATGATTAGATCTTTTGGATCCAAGCGCATGCTTCTTGTCGGCAAGTACATGATAGTTGCCTTGGATCCCCGCATTCCACGCTTGTTTAGGCGACGGAGACGGGGACTACGTTTCACACATACGCTATTCCCAAGTGTCTTTTATTCCGTTTTGGTCTAATTGGTCGGTCCTTTTTTTTTTTTTCTTTTCATAATTTTTTCATTTTTTTTTTTTTTTTTTTTTTTTAGTAACTCAATCACTCTATTTCATCCTAGCAGTAATAACACGTCGATTTTTAGTGACCCACCAAAGCACTTAGAGAACAATAGATAAAAATGGAAAAATAAAAATAGAATGTGATATGGTGATATTCCGAGATATGGTAACAACTATCATATAATTTGTGATTTCGAAGCTATATTCTTCCCTTTAGTTAATTGGTTCCTCAACTCCTGCATTCAAAATGGTTCCATCCACTAATGGTGTCAGTTCAAAACAAACTATACAAACATATAAATGCTCCCCCACACTTAAACCGCACATTGTCCTCAATGTAAAACCGAAAGTTCTGAATTCTGACGTAACAGCAGATAAAACGCAAAAACTGTGCAAATTGGTAAGGAATTTGGAAAAACTCCATTTCACAAAAGTTGTTCATCTACGTGTTTTCTACACAGTGTCAAAATTTCACAGTGTTTTGATAAACGGTCTGACAGTTATGGTCTCTGGACTGAACTACGCGCAGTCTGGAAATTTTCTGACGAAAAGGTATTCGTCATAATTCTCTTCTAAGATAGATTACGGACTCAATGAAATTAAACATAGGGATGCAAATATGATATAAAAACAGTAAAAAAATAAATAAACGAAACAAAAAAAAAAGCAAAAGGATAAGAGATACAAAACCGGTGGGTTGCCTCCCACTAAGCGCTTGTTTTAAAGTCGACGGCCCGACTTAGCTTCTTGTAAGATTCATTCCCCATACACCAATAATCTGAAAAGTTGGGGATCCTTCCATAGAACCTGTTTTGCAAACACTAGCTTCACACAAATATTAGTAACATAAAGCAAAAGTAAAGCTATGGAACGATAAAAGCTTCCCCACACTTATTCTTGTCCACACTTGGAAGTGTATAAAGAATATAGAGTCGAGGAGTACTTCCACGGTTTCTTGTTCCATAACCTCGCATAGTATGAGAATCAAGTGTTTCTAATGGCGGAAAACGAGAAACAAAGTCATTCAACAAGATTCTCGAAGCACATACATTCAAACCAATAAGAGGTAAAGGAGAAGAAACAATAGGCAAAGGGTTAGATAAACCTTGCACAATCTCTTTGTATTACGGAATCCTCTTCATCCTTGAAAAACTCAAGTGAATTATTCACCTCTTGTATATCATGGTCCTCTATCAAACCTTGCAACCATTCTTCGTCCATTTCGCTCGTAACCATAGTCTCAACATAAACATCATCATTACAATCATTTGCAAGCTCAATTGGGTCTTCCACAATATTGGTTATAACGGTCTCATTCTCAACATTCCTCCTTTTTGTTGTAAGGCACACACTCTTTTATGGATCCAAATTTTATTATAAGAAACTTTTTTAGAACACTCGTTTCATCATCCTCAAGCTCCGCCCTTTTGAATAGGCTTGTTGATCATTATTAAGATCAATGCTTGAGTAATCTACACAAGTGTCGACATATTCCTCTTCGTCTTCATCTTGATCCCAAAAAGACTCCATTGTACACTCCTCGGGATGTCACCATGAGTTGGTTCAAACGATGTATTTTCATAATAATCATCATCACTATCATAGTCATCATAAGATGGGTCCTCGCTGAATTTAGTGTTGCTAATCTCTAACTCATCCTTTTGAATAGGTGAATGATCATTATTACGATCAAGAGTTGAGTTAACTACACAAATATCAACAAAAGTCCCCGAAGGTTCGCCTTTTTCAACATAACTATTCATTTCCTCCTTGCATTCTTCAATGCCTTGTCTTAAAGTGGAAACACCTTTTTGAAGCTCTTGGAGTGTTCCATCCAAATTAGAAAATATAGTGTTCCATTTGTTTGTAAACTCATTCGACAAAGAAAAAGAATTACTACTTCCGTATTGTTAGGCCAATTATATTCCCTTTGAATGGGTGAATGATCATAACTACGATCGAAATTGGGCCAAACATACCATGAGCACATTGGTCGATAAAATTGGTTCCACGCTTGGTTGTCCACAAATTGACTCCATGCTGGCCATAAATTGTTGCATTTCATCTACATTCAAACTAGAGGAAAAATTAAAGAAAACAACTATCCTCCCCTCCTTGTGGTTGCTCACTTACATAACCACCATAAGAAGGTTGATATGTATGAGAATAACTCATAGGGTACGTGGAGTATTGATCATAGCCAAAGGATTGGTTTTGATTATACTCCCCCATAAGGGTGATAGTTTTCATGTTGTTGAGGTTGAAAATCCGTATTGATTGCTCCAATATGCTCCTTCCATAGAAATAGGTACCCGAAATACAATTCTCAAACCAAGGTTAAAAACCGTAAAATAAGAAAAAGTAAAAAAAAAAACTAAATACAAAATAAGAAACCAAAAACAATTAACAACCGCCGCCTCCCCAGAACGGCCGCCAAAATTTGACCGGTTGTCAAGCGACACAAATATAATTACACTTTCTTACTACTCAAAATATAAATATGCAAGGGCAAGAAAGGATCGATCCACGATGGGAGAGGTCTAGGTTGTCAAATTGTTATGGTTTCCTATATAAAACACCCGGAAGAATTTACGATTGTGTAAATAAAAATAAACAAAAGCAAATAAACAACGCACGCAAATCAAGGATGTGAAAATATTGGATAAAGGTTTCATCTTCAATTGTAAACAAGTTTATGAATATATGAATAGAATTCGTATTTAATCTCGCTATCATCAAAAGCCATAGAATACCTTATTGCAAGAATACTCCGTAATTTCCAAAGTTATCAACACACACATTAGGGTGCGATGTGAAATCTACCTAAAGAATAACCTAACGCCTTCTAATCAAGTTCAATTCCTAGGAGCATTAAGTTTCAGAAATAGGCTAATCAATGCAATTGTAATACATTGCGCAAACAATTCGAACAAAGGTCAATTTCTACATATGATTACGAGGATGTATCACTACAACCTAGAATCATATCATGCTACTAGTATTCAAGGTTATCGTCGATGAAAACCCTAAAATAGCTATAGATATGGATGTGAGTTCAATCAATTCTAGACTTCGACTAAACAAACATTCAATCATATTGCAATCCATCAATCATGCAATTATTGTAACCCGTAGAAATCAAACGATAATATTGAGAAAACTAATTCATAAAAATCATAACTTGGTTGCAAAATCCAACTACATCTTCAACCAATAATAAAATTAGTTACTTGTGTTTTTGGAAATCATCATAAGAAGTTTAGAAGAACCTATCATGTGAAACCCTAGAACAAAAGTAGAAGTCTCCAATGGAGATATCCCTAGGTTTAGAAAAGAGTTTTCTATTATATGCTTTTCTCCCCATAAGGATACTTTCCCAAATTAGGTTAATTCTTCTCAAAACCCGTCTCCAAGTTGGTCCACCAAGCAGGGGGAGTGAAAAATATGTCTCTGGAATTTTGGGTCCAAAAGCGTCGTCTGGAATTGTTGACGTCATCAGCTGAATCCGTCACTGTCGCGGAATCGATCCACTGGAAAATCATCTCCGACCGCTTTGTCATCGGAAATTGTCACTAGCTAGTGCATACTCCCAAAGCAACTCATCTTTACTTTCCGCAATTCAAACATTCAAAATACCATCCAAACCAATTCCCATTTCTTGCGAAACGCGCCTAAAAGCGTGGCGTAGCTCATATGTCGTGATCATTCTTGCATCCGACTCATGCCCCCTTCGTGATTCACCGAATCATTGTGATTCCATGCTTACGGTTCCAAAATCCGGCTAATGGAACTATGCTTACCGGCTTACCAATTTCGCTCCGTTTTCGCACTATTTAGCCAAAACGGCTTCAAAACCATTAGTTCTCCCCGTGTAATTCAAGACATCCGCTTTGTTCTTTATCAATTTATTTCTTAGTTACCAACCTCCAGCCACTCTTCTCTTCCTCGGCTCACCGCCACAATCAATCCCATTAGCTTCACAACCAACGTCACATAGACTGCCACAAAGAACACTCCGATCTATTTTGATTCACTACCACTGAGCAACAACACCACCGCCTCTACCAGCCTTGCATTTTAGCTCAAAACTCCCAATGCAACCATTCATTCAACCGACTCCACCGTAATATAGTCACCAAACTCCAACAAAGAAGACCAAGCCACCCACAGTTCAACATCTCTTATGCTCAGCCTCCTCGTTCTCTTTCTTGGCAACCGCCATCTACCGCCCTTTGCCATAACCTCCAAGTCGCCCACTTCCTTTTCTCAGCCTTCCGGTTCAAGCCACCATTTCAAGTCCACCAACTTCATCTTGCCTCACATCGCGCCATTCTCTGCGTATCTCAAAGATCTATTTCATGACCAATAGTTCCCTCACACACGCATATGCACCCTTAGCGGCAACTCACTAACATACATCTCGCACTCCCACCAAGTATACCACCGCCATCATCCCAAGCTCAGTTCCATATCCCGCCTGCATACTCTCAAACCAGCATTTGTACTGCGGCTTCAACTCGCTGACTCCATACTGCAGCCACAGAATACTTCCGTTCTGCTCATTCTTCACAGCCCATAGACTCACAAAGAAACCACCAAAACAGCCACCAGTGCACGTTTGTCTTCATCTCGTGAGCTCTCGTAATCACCACATAACCTAGCTGAAGAAACCGTTGCATCGCCCGTAACCCCTACAAGACCATTATCTTATAATTCTCAGCTCGACACTCATTTCGTTTGTTGCAAACACCAAAAGAAACGACATTTCTTCTCATCCGACATTGCTGCCAACATCTCTGACCATTCGAGACCAACACCAAGCACTACCATCTACTGGCTACAACCCACCCGGGTGTCAACAAACTGCAGTTTCATCTTCATTCATAGACCACAGTCAATCTCCGGCAATCCTCACAAAAACCTCAAATCGAAGATCGCCCCGCACCGACTCAAACTCGTTCATTATTCTCCGAGTATCGAGCGTCATCAAATATTCATTCTTCCACCTTGAGCATTAAGCTTGGCAAAGCATATCTTCCTCCAACTCGTTTTCTCGAGCTTTCCTCCATCTCTTTGTCATCGTGTATTTCGATCATCTCGGACCTTCATATTCTTGTAATCGCAATCTCATTCTTATTCAACCGCTATTCTCAACACCTCAGCTTCGCACTTCCACCACCATCACACCGTGTACACACCTCCAATACCGTAACCCCTTCACCGTAGTATCTGTCCGCCCAAGCTCGGTCATCGTTGAACTTGAAGGCGTAAGCTCTTGCTCTTCTAGGCATTTTCTCAAATGTAAGCCTTGTGTGTGCGATTGCAAACCGATGTGGATTATGCATCGGCTGCTCCTTGAAAGCTGCTCAAATCATTTCCTTCCCTACAACGATACACATACACACAAACCCATTCGTAAGAACTTCATTGCACTTCAGAAATCCCACTCCTTCTTTAGCTCTGAATTCGACTGGCACAATCACCATCAGAACCTGCATTCTTGACATGAAATGGACTTCAAATCTCTTGCCAATTCGTTCTGTTTCTCCATGACTCAACCTTTCGAAATGTCTCACTATACCCATCGAACAAACCTCGGCAGATCCTAGCTCATCGTTGTAACTTCAAGCACAATGTTCTTCTTTCTTGTGACAAGAGGAAATAGAAATTCGCGGTTTTGGTCGACCTAGTTATGTAGTTGTAACCAAGGATGACGTGCCCCTTAACGAACGCAACTGTCTTTAGCGATCTCTCATATGGTTGCCCCAAATTCTCACTGGGCTCCCAATAGCACTTGCCTATAAATTGACACTCTTGCCCTTATTGCTTATGAGTTCTTGTTTTGCCCATAACTTCTTCATACGAACTCGTAATGACTCCATTCTTTCGCCATCGTCTTCATCTTCTCGTCCTCTACACAATGAAAAGTAGAAATCTTGTATTTGAACGAGTTCCAATTGGTCTTTTTGCTCCAAATGACTCCATTGCACCTAATAAACTCAAAAGCAACATAAGATACATAATTCACACGAAAAATAGCAAAGAAAGCATAAACTCTAGATAGTAAATACGGTTGTATTCTACACCTATCAGAGAAGTGCTAGCATCACTCTTCGCCTTGGTCGAAACCAAGCATGGGAAGGATTTCGAGAGGAC